>JAGDQP010048338.1:0-14777 GCA_022664845.1 Lepisma saccharinum
TTTTTTAAAAATCGTTAATTTTTAACATAGGATTATATAGGAATTAGATACATTACGCATTAAGCTCATAAAGTATGGTCATAAATGAAACTATCTGCTAATATGACTGGCGAAAACTATAGCACGTGACACGTTGAGGATTGTTCGATTCGAATTTCAAGCTTCGCTTGTCATGCTGACTACATTATCGTTTCCTTGTGGATTTCAATGCGGAAATCGAAATTTGCTAATTTGGCCAAGATGGCCGTATCCGGAATCTATATCACGTGATACGTTATCAATAGTTTATTTTGTATTGGAAGTTGCATCCAAATAAATTACGATTAACATAGGCAGACAGTATTAGCGCCCGATCCGACTTTTGAAGTGTCCAACCCGATCCGGCAAGGAAGTACTTGTGCCTGGTTCGGCCCCACATCATATGTGTCCGGGCCGACCCGACTTGGCCCGGAATGAGCCCGGCCCGGTTCGGCCCGGAATGGGCCCGGTTCGGCCCGACCCGGCTAGGCCCGGAATGGGCCCGGCCCGGTCCGACCCGGTGTACTTGAAACGGGCCGGGCCGGGCCGGGCAGTTCGCCGGGTCGGGCCGGGCCGGGTCGGGTAATCCGCCGGGCCGAACGGGCGCGCCCGGCCCGTGCAGGGCTCTGCTTCACATGCGTGATAAGGGAAACACCAATCACCACGAGAGTAGAAGACCTAAAGGAATTTCTCTGAAAAGAAATAAAATTGCCCATAACAAACGCAACTCGAATAAGAAACGAGAAAGGACCGCTGCCACTAATACGTATATTTACGAAAAATCCAGAAACGTTGAGTGACCTAATAACTAATGGTATCACGATTGGTTTCATACTCTACAGGGTAGAGGAATCTCATACCACTGAAAGACCAACACCATGTAGAACCTACCTGCAATACCACATAGAGCAATCATGCAGCAAAACGCGTGCTGCTTTAAATGTGGTAACAAGCACCTAAGCTCAACGTACAAAATCATACCGGACAAAAACTTCTGTTGCACCTGCGCAAAGGAGGGTCATCGAACAGGAGCAGCAAACTGCCCTCAGCGACCTCGTCAAGCCACACCTGAAAAATTATTCAGAAGCGAAAAGTTCAAACGGATTAGCTTATGCGGACATACATACTCAAAAGCAGCCCAGAGAAGCAAACCCAAGGGAATGACAAGGGCAGCGAATTACCCCCCCACCCCCCATATAGAGGACATAGTTACAAACACAGCGAACAAACGAATGACCACTATCCTGAAATGATTATCATCAGTTCTGGCGCTTACGATACCACAAGAATCACCCCACAAACTTACATCAGCCCTCAAAACATCTTCAGAGGACTTCTGAACTGCAGAGTCAACTTAATAAAATCGGTAGACGGACATATTCACGTTGCAATGGAAGAATTATTCAAAAAAAGAAGAAAGCAAATAACTTCCAGAAACAAATCCAAAGAATGAACCCAGATGAACAACAACAAACTTAAACATTCTGCCACCTACAACTCCGTAAACTCACTAAACATACTATTCACTAATACAAATGAAATTAAAGAAAAAAGCAGTGGAAATCTTACAACCAGCAAAGGACAAATATATGGATGTTATTATACTGAACGAAACCAAGCTCCATGTGGATGAAAGGATATAACGTATTTCGACACGACAGAAAAACCCAAAAAATGACAGACAGAGCAAGAAAAGGAACAGCAATACTGGTAACAAACAAAATTGAAGCACAGGAAATACAAATATCGAAATCTCAATATTGAAACCACCACTCCGCTACTGATCTCAATAAAAAACGGAAAGCAAGAACCAATACATATAGCCACCATATACTCAAGTCCAAAGACAGACATTTGGAACAGCCTACCCTTCCTAACTCATCTAACCAAATACAAGAACCTAATTATGGTACCAGACCTAAACAGTCATCACCCGATGATGGGAGAACGAAAGACGAATAGCAAACGGGCAAGTTATCTTCCAATACTTACTTCAATCTTCACTAATAAATATCAATGTGGGACCAACTAGATTCTCTCAAAGCTCAGAAACAGCACCAGACAGAATACTTCGGTCCCCTTCCATGGCAAACAAAAGTCTCCCCTCGGATCATAGTGAGATATACCTAAAAGTTTAATCTAATGATAGACAAAAACAACATCATAAAATACACAACTATGACAAAGCGAACTGGGAAACTTACAAAAACAATCTGGAAAAAGAACTCCAAATGCTAAAACTACCCATTACAAACCCTACAGAAATCGACAACACATATGATGCATCAAAGCTGAACTGCAGAAAACTTTCTATACGAAAAAAATAATACTAAACGCAGAAAGGCTAGCAGCGGAAATCATAGCACTAATAAAACAAAAACGAGAAATCTAAAGAATCTATCACAAGCGAACATCGGAATAAATCAAAGCAGAAATCAACAAACTACAAAATGAAATCAAGAAACAAATTGGACAATACAGGGAACAAAAACCAGAAACTTCATCTCAGAGATAGCAGTCTCCTACAAAGAAAATCCGAAAAAGTTATGGAAAACAATATACGCAAGTAGAGGCAAAAGAGTCAAAGTTCCACTTCCCAACAAACTGGACGGACCAAGTATAACGGAACCCAAGGATCTTATCAAAATATTCTACAATAAACATCAAACTAAAACAGATTTGGACCCACCCAACGACAACAACGCATTTCTAGAAGAAGTGGCCAACACCATCAATACAATCAAACTAACAGATCACTACCAAATCAGAAGAGAAATGGATAGACAAGACAATCACAATAACAACATCGGAGCCCTAATAAAAGAAGTCACAGAAGAAGACATAATCCAAATCTTAAAGAAAAAGAAAAATACAGCGCCCGGCCCAGATCAAATACCATACCTAAGGAAAGGACCAAACATACTGTTCAAAATTCTTGCCGAACTATGCAACGCCTCACTAAATTCCGGATATATCCCACACAAATGGAAAACTGCTTACACAATATTCATACCAAAACCCAACAAAAACAGACTACTCTCCGAAAACTACCGGCCGATAACACTGCCCAACACAATAGCCAGATATGTGAAACCATCCTAGCAAAAAGACTAAATGCATTCTTGGAGGACTCCAATATAATATGCAACAGTCAGGCGGACTTCAGAGCAAAAGCATCTACAATAGACCCCATACTGAGGATTGTGACAGACGTACAAATGGCTCTAAATAAAGGACTCAAGGAGGCAGACATATTTATGGACCTGTCCATCGCGTTTGACACAGTCTGGCACGACGGCCTCATATACAAATTATTTGCTATTAACCTTCCCACAATTACAATTAGATGGCTGATAAACTTCCTAAAGGAACGAACAACAAAAGTTAAAATAGGGAAAGACTTGTCAGATAACATAACAATTAGAAGAAGAACAATCACAGAGCGCAGCCCTGAACTCCATACTATACTCAATATACGTTAATGACACACCAACATCAACACAGGAACACACGAAATTAGAATTATTCGCAGACGACACCACCTACTGGACACATGCCAGAACAACCAGTGAAAATCTCACAAACCTACAGCCAATCGCCGAGAAATTTGCAACATGGTGCAAAACCTGGAAACTAACAATAAACGCAAGCAAAACGCAATTATTGGTTTTCTATCCATCACCAAAAAACGCCATCGAAGACAAAAGAAAGAAAATAAAAATAAATAATACAACTAACAAATCACAAAAATCAGCAAAATACCTGGGCTTCAAACTAAATCAACTACTAAACTTCAAACACAACATCAAAGAAGTAAGGACATCTGGGATCAAGGCTCATGCTACATTGAGATCCTTCTTTAGCTACGATCTCCCGGACTACCTAAAACCAGGCTATACTTCTCCATCCTTAGAGCAATTATCACCTATGGACACCAGATATACCACTCATCCACAACACATTGAACCACTCAGAAAATTCGTTGGACACCAGATATACCACTCATCCACAACACATTGAACCACTCAGAAAATTCGAAAGATTTTGGATCAGACACTCACAAAAGATGATCTATACAACCAAGTCAAAGTAACCCCAATAGAGGAATACATCCAAATCAGAAAGGAAACATACATCACATCTGTTATTGACAAAAAAATTCATCACAACCAACTTACCCCAGAAATGAATCATCAAATCAAAAAGCACAACATTTCATAACAGGAACTACTAATGAAAATAAAATGAACTAAGGCAAACTAAACGGACATAACTATTTCGAAAACGACAAAAGGCATCGCTCTCCACGGATTCGACCTAGCAAGGACCACTCGCAAGAAAGGCACCATACTACTATCATTAAGAGTTCGCTGGACATAATAAAGAAATCAGTAAGAAGCAGTAATATTCGCATCAACAAATAAGTAAAAAAATCCATACCACCCCTACCTCCACTCCTATGCTCAAACCTAGTATATGACACCTACTTACCTCCTACAAAGCTAACAATCAAGTAAATACAAAGGACGAAAGTAGGCCACAAGGGTTAGAAGTCCCCCTAGACTCCTACCTTGTTGGACAGCTTAGGAATTTAAAATATTCAGTTCAGTTCTGAATTAGAACTCTTCATGCTAAGGCTCCTCTCTTGCTTGGTGTGCCCTTTCTTCGGACAGCAGTCCGCAAATAAATCCTATTATCATTGAAATTCTCTTTCTTTTATTTTGCTTATGCTTTATTACCATATTGCTTTTGCAACTGCTTTATCAATCTCCTTCGATTACCTTATTCCCCAACTCCAACTCATCTTCAGCCAGACGGGTAAACACCTTAACAAATCTCGGCTCGTCTTGAGCCACGCGGGTAGAGGTTTACAATCTATCGTGGTTCCAGGTCGTCTTTAGCTATCCAGGCGGAATCCTCAACCTATCCTTAAAGGTCGGCTCGTCTCTTAACTAGGCAGGCAGACGTATCCTCATCCTCCGCTCGTCTTCAGCTAGGCTGGTCCTCAACCTTTCTTGGTATACTGCTCCTCTTCAACCAGGCAGGTGTATACTACTGAACCAGGCTCCTGCTTGTCTTCAGCTAGGCAGGGAGACGAATTCCTGACTTCTGCTCGTCTTCAGCCAGGCAAGCGGAGTCCTTTACCTTTCTTGGTGTGCTGCTCGTCTTCAGCTAGGCAGGCGTACACTATTCACACTGTCAGATATTTCATTTCCCGTATGTCTTCTAGTGTTATTAATGAGAATTTGCCTTGCAGAAAGCGTACGGTAAAACCCAAACCTTTATATAGCCGAGGCAAGGTATTGTTTAAAATGGGGAAAGGCGTTTACAGAAATATTCCTGGGTACGTCCTAGTCTACGCTATGTTAGGTAGAGTTTAGGACAGGTACTTTTCACCACATACTGTCGACCTCGGTACGATGTGAAGTGGAGTGGTCAGTCCCATGTTCGACCGCCTTTACCTTACCAAGATGCCAAGAAATACCAAGGACACTCTGATAATCAATTCGATAGAAGGCTGAGTGCAACTCAGAACCCCAGGCATGGGAACGCTGCGAGAAAAGTCTCCACTGTACGGGATTTGAACCCGGGCCGCCTGATTCGTAGTCAGATGCACTAAGCTCATCGTAAAATGTATCTTTGTCATTATCATCGACTTGTTCGGTCGGGCATCGACATTTCCCGCAAAGCCAGGTGACGCTGAACCGATGTCGGCATTTTGTCGGTGCAACTCGGGCTGACGTCGGCGGCACAACGTCGGGCCGACATAAAAATACCGACACGCAGTCGAGTAGTTGTCACTAGCCCACCTTCTTCCCGACCCCGTTCACACTGCGCTAAACTAATTGTTTTAATGAACTGGATGACGTATGGTTGTAGAAGAAGAACTAACTCTTATTATAGCTTGTTTTTTACTCCATCTTTTCACCTTCAGTTACTGTGGAAATTCTCTATACTTGTCGATGACCGGATTCGAACCTGGCATCTTCTGATCGATTATAGTGTATGATAGTGCGCCGCTTTAACCACTACTCTATTTTTTTTAACAAAATCCCAGCATTTGCCTGGTGCGACTGAGGAAAACCCTGGAAAAACCTGTCAGGATGGTTGACCTCTGGGATTGAACCCAGGACCTCTCGAATGCTACGCCAACTCTGAGCTATGGCGGCTTGGTCAATTTTCTAGAGAATAAAAATTTACGTCAGTACTCTAATATTTTGAGAATAAGGTAATATTATAACATTATATCCTAAAAAGGCAATAATGATAATAATCTCTCCATATATAAACAGAAATCGTGAGTCGTGACTGACGCCCAGGCCAAGTGGTTCAAACTAGAAACTTGAAATTTATGGCTAATCTGGCTTAAACTATCCTATTTCACTTATGTTCGGTAAGAAGCAAAACAATTGCATATTTCGAAAGTAGAAATGAAGCAAAAAGGTCATTTTTTATTTTTAAAAGAGAAAAAAAATGCTGGTCTGAAGTGGGTTCGAAACCGATACCCTTAGAATAGCTCTTCAGTGCTTTATCCACTAGAGCATACAGCCCGATACTCCAAGACGGCTTCCGAATCGAGTGACGCTGCGAGCAACAGCTAGTAATAATAGTAAATTATAAGTTTCTGATCCCACATACACAGGGACCTTTGTTTTTAACAAATGTAAAGGACGTTTCCTCATTTCTACTACAAACACGTTTCCTCTGCATTTTACTACAAACACATACATTTATAGTCATCGTCCAATGGAAGACGATCTCTAAAGTCTTTTCGACATTTTATTTCATAATTTGGGACTAAAAAATACAAAATAGATACAAAAAACAAAGTCAGCGCCACTCCAGCTGACCTAGAATGTATCGAATATGTTCTCCTATCTAACTTGCCGGCAAAATTCTTTTGCAACGGAATGCAGATACTTTAGTTCCATAAATTCCAGATTAAAACGGTCGGAAAATGGCCGGATCTACAACCTTTTCCCGACCACCAGAAAGTGAGTGGGGACTCGCTTATTTCCCGACCATCACGAATAGACGGGCTCCCGCTCTTTTCTCGACCATCAGGAAATGGGCGGGGAACCGCCTTTCCCTGACCTAAGGCAATGTACGAGGGACCATCCTTTTCCACCATCAAGTGCTGGGGATTGTTCGGGGTTTAACCTCTATGCCGATATGTCAGAGAGCGACGGCGGCTGGGAAATTGCCCGACGACCAAACGCCACTTGCTGCTGCACGCCGACCATCTCCCATCTGCTTCCCGACTACTAGTCTGGGTTCTGCCTATCCTCGACGCCGGCCCGACCATTTGCCGTCTTGGTCGGCATTATGCTTGCTGGGATAATGCAACCGTATTGCACCATCGAGTGTGTATCGTAACATAGGATAGCCTTTCGTTCACGAACTCTAGATTCTGGACTGCTGAAACGATTCTGTTCTTAATGAAGAATTATGTTCGAATCTCGTGTGGCTGAGTTCACCCGTTTTGAAAAGTGTATTTGCTTTGTCGAATGCTATCTTCGTCTATCACAAGTATGTCCAGCCCGTACTTCTCAGTATCGCGTAATGTTACTACTCTCTGAAGAGCGTCCGTTCGGTATAAAGTTTGTACGTTCCACGTTCCTATCCTAATATCGTCTTTAATCCTGTTCTTGGAGCTCCCTGAAGCAGTTCATGCTCGGAGATCCGAATGGAGGACTAATTTACCTCCTTAATATTTTAACCCGGGAGAACCCATAGAACCATCTAGACATGATTTAGTGGTGTAAAGTAATCAGCTCTATAACCTCGACTTGAAAAAAAAATATCCTTGTAGACAGCAATTAGTTTGGTCTAGTATTTCGAATATAGTGCTTAATTCCCAAAGCTGTTTACGGTACAAAACCAAATTCCATCGACACTTTGACATGTGTGACTACATCAATGTCGATTTGACTCATATAGAGAAATGTGTGAGAGAGAGAGAGAACTTCGGATGTACCAAACAATCCAACTGTAACTAGGAAATCCAAAACAGCACTAGTGCAGGCTTTAAAGTTAAATGAATTGTGGGTAACATTGTTTTCCAGCTGACGTCACTCCCCCCCAGTAACAATCAGAAAATTTCAATCTTCAGGTATATTATCATGGCAATTATATCCTGAATATTACCCATCTACCAAATGTTAATGTTCTGACAGTAATACCGTACATGTTAACACAGTTGATTTACAGTTATATATAAGATAATTTCAATTATACATAAAAAAATAATTTTTCTAGGAATTTTAATTGATGTGCTGAACTTGTACAATTTAATTCTGTACTTGTTATGCGGCAGGAAAATATAGAAAGTTTTGTTTTCCATAACTTCGTCATTGTGCAAGGTAGGAGGGAATTATACTTTTCGATAAGATAAAATTAATTTTATGGGCGGTAACAGCACTATGACTTACGAGAAAACATACGGAATTAAATAATGAATAATGGTTACGGAATTTGAACCCGTGTTGTTGGGATAAAAGTACAGCAATCATAAGCTCTAACTATAATGGCCATGGCGAATACACTCAAGAATCAGCACATGCGAGTTCCACTAACGTTACATTCATAGCAAATATTTTCCAGGTAAAACTGTTGGGCATTGACTTGAATAAATTGTACGTATATTATAGTACGAATTCTCTACCTGTTTCATTGATATTAAGAGTGTCAAAGTAGTGGTCCATGTTTCTAAAAAAATATATTCTAGAAAAACAACCTTTCTTTTTAGGATCTTGATAAACTCAAATGAAATAATTACACCATCAAGTTTGTGTATGTACTCAGCTGACGGTTTTCCGTAACGCAAAAGAGAATTCGTTACGAATATTAAATTCATTATATTCCCCCAGTTTTCCTGGTGTATCGGCAACTTACATTGATTTATTGATTGTTTGGTTGCTTATCTCCCAGGGGCTAGAGTTTCATTGTGCTAAAAAGGAAACCGTCAATGAGATCACACTGAAACCTACCCTGCAATTTTGCTAGGAAAATCTACCTCCTTCAGAGAGATAATTTTAAAAAAATAGCTGCCCATATTAACTACAAGGTGCTGAGGTAGGGGCTGGAATATTGGTGCGCAGTGTAGAAAAAGTGTATTATTTTATAATTCAATCAACAGAAGTCACTTCTGCTTCACTTCCGTCCTTGAATGAGACACTACCAAGATGTAGCTTCACCTGCTACTACGGGGGTCTGGACCCGAAATTCAGTTATTTTTGAAAATAGCCAAAATTATGGCAAAAAAAGAACATGAAAAATAAGAACATAAACAACGGGAAAAAATCATGAAAGTACTTCCGGTATCTGAGAAGTTTTACCTGAACATGGTACCGTTATTTTAGTGTTGTTTACAAGAAAATAAAAACGTTTTTAAAACGTCTCTGAATAGGGCCTACTACCGTGGTTGTATACCGAAACACAATTTACTTCTTTTAATTGCAGGCAACTTTTTCACACTACTGCTTCTCCCATCAATTCGCGGAAGGAATTCGAGTAAATTAGTGGCATAAGGCGAAGATAGAGAAAAAGAATATAGATGAAAAATACAGAGCAAGAGGAAATTGAGAAGAAAAGAAAGAGAGAGGGGAAGAGGAATGTTTAAAAACAGTGAAAAAAGAGAGACACATTACAAGATCCACAGTGTTCGAGGAAGGCTTAACAGTACTCCCACAGTACGAGCACTAACTCGCTTAATTATGGGATCGTAAGATATCTTTTGGGCGCTAAACTCTCATTTTCACTTGCTTCTCTGAAACATTAAAGTGTAATGAATTTCGAAACTGGTGAAAATCAATTTTGCTCACCCCTCAACCTCCAATCTCATTCTCCATCCCTTCCCCCAACATTGGTTTTCCGGGAAGAGGATTCTAGATTCTCAGCCTTTACAATTAAGCAAGACAGACGAACAGAAAATGTGTGTAGTGAATATAGAAAAAAAAAAAAAAAATTCCTAAAATGGACTTTAGTGCTATTGAATGTGGAAAGAAAATACAAACTTGGCGAGAAAATTGTTTGTGAGTGTTTTGTTGATTTCTTTTTTTAAAGAGGAGAGAATGGACGTTAAAAACATTTAAGGGATATTACCCACAATATCTTATTTTGGTTCTTAGTGACCCCCTCTTTTCTTATACAGAAAATCCCATTTTATTTAAAGGGGGAGGGGAAACGGGTATCCTTCAGAAAGACCTATTTCCTCCTATAGTAATGACGGAAGATAGAGTATTATTTTAGCGGTTAGGAGAAAATTAGCTTTAGTAATTGTTTCAGTCCTTATTCTTTCTCACTGTGAATGTTTTGGGGGCGATAGGAAGAGGAGTAAGGGGAACAGAGTTGCCAACTATCTCGTATTATGCTCATTTAAAAAAAAATCCAATTGGTCATCTTTGATTTCATCCGGGAAGGCATATCGTCCATTTTTGAGAAGATACGGCCATTTTTTCTACTGAAATATGCCACACTCTCTAAAAAGAAATGGATTATGACATTCTTTAGCTAAATACAGGGAAACATGTAGTGGAGGATCCGGTGGTGTCCGGACCCCCAGAAATTCATAGTTTTAGGCAGAATTAGTATAATTGTAGGTGTAATTAAACATATTTACTATTCATTTCGCACCCAGGCAAACCTTGGAACCCCTCCCCAGAAGCTCGTGGACCCCTCCGAAAAGCAAATTCTGGATATGTGCCTGCTAAATGGCATATTTTATTCTGATACAATTTCAAGGAATTGGAATAGTAGAGCTCAACACCATTTTCAAACGTAGATTCATTAAGCTTATTTCTCTGATAGGAAAGTGACACCAAATTTTATATATTTTCCATATTTTCACATTCTAGTACTGGTGCTTCTAACTACTACCAACCAACTATGCACTAAACAACGTTTGTTCCGATCACTCATCTGATTGTCCTTGTTGTATAAGTACACCAGATTACTTATCAATTACAACAATTCAACAGTTATCTTCCGTCATCCCAAGTCCTCAATTTATATGTTGTAACAAATCATTTCAGATATAAACTAAACTAAACTGGGTGGAGCGAGAGCCCCTCAGGACCTTGGCCTATCAGACGGCTGTATTACGTTCAAATAGAAGGTTACGTGGTCAGCATAACGCTTCTTCGTAACCGTGTGTCTGACTTGCATGACCACAGTTCGCTACTTCTTTTATTTAAGTAGCTCCCCAATTGTCCTCACGATGCCAAGTCAACACTGAAATTTATGATCCCCCACCGGAAAGCGAACTCGGAACTACTCGCACCCTCGCAGGAGTTTCTCATTTCAGATACATGACTATTTCATTGTAGAATTTTTAGTTAGTCCTGAAAATATTCATTAAACAAAATAGTGTAGGAAGGAGTCATTATGTAACAATAATTTTATTGTAAAGTGCATAGGAAACTATACACAACGTAAAATCTTGTTTCGGGACACAAAATGGCTCCTCTATACATCATATATAGAGGTAGTAACGCTAGTAGTATGCGCCTGCGCAATAACTCGTACAACATGGCGTCTCAACTGTCGATTTGCACTGCCAAAGAACAACTAAAAGTTATTCGCGTTTCTGGATTTCAGGGGGTGTGTAATCTGAATCTACAGAAGAGAGTAGATTCACTATGGATACAATTATTCGAGTCAGGAGAAAGTATACAATTTTGTTCAAAGGCTTAAAAATGGAAGACAAAATCTCAGCGAACGACACCGACGTGGGAGATTACTTAGTCCAAAAAAAATCAAGAGGCAACCCTCCACTTATAAAGTCTTGTTGACCATCTTTTCGTATGTCAATCGTCAACATTGGTACACTATCAGAAAAGAAGTGACGTGATTGATAAAGTGATATGTTACTGAGCAAGTTGAAGGTCAGCGATGTGATCGAAATTCCGGAAACTTCTCTCAAAAGGAGTATGGTTGCTACATAACAACGTGCTCTATCATACGGCTGAGTATACTGTACAATGGATATACCACGTGCTCTAAAATTGGAGGCGCTAAAACATACACCGTACACTCCGGACTTGCCGCCATCAAATTTTCACTTGGTTGAACCTATGAAAAAACAGTTGCGAGGTCAGAATTATATGGATGACAACGAGGTAACGGAGGCGGTGCAAAGTTGGTTTAGACCACACAAAAATGCTTTGTTGTAGATTGCATTCTCAACCTTGAGGACAGGTATACCATGTGTGTTGCGAAGCACGAGAAATATGTAAACAAAATAAGGCACAAACAATTTCTGCAAGTCTTTTTATAAAATTGTTATTAATAAAATTCCTATCATTTATTGACATTTCCTCGTATATTACTTGGTACAGACACATCAAATTAGTTCTACTATGAAGAATCTTTTTCACAGTAAAAAAGAAATCCACATCTACTGTACTTGTCTGACGTAGGCTAATACGAGTATATCTTCTAATCTGGCGTTCAATTACTTCAAAAGCATGATAACTTGAATACATCAGACTGATTCCATAAAACCATTATCAAATATTCTGTAGTCATATTGCTTTCGTATCTTCAAATCCTTAGCAAACGAAGGAAACTATCATCCATCATCCTACCCCTAAGCATACACAGATTAACGATCAATTTTCATAATACTCTACGTGAATCTTCGACCGTCGATATGTAATGAAATATCCGGTACTTTGAGCATTTCAATGTCAGTAAGCTATAGCCATCGAACAGAAACTTCCTGTTCCAATTGGTATTTCCTGTGGTTTCTGCATTGCACTTTTTGCGGGTTGATTTTTTTTTAATCCTTAGTAGTCTTCATGATTATATGTCTTCGTGATAACATAATCTCCTCAACTATACTCGTGCTGCGTTTCGATCCTGGAATCTTGTGCTTTGTAATTCGTCATTCTAACCACTACGATATGAGATCATTCATCCCCATGACTGGTTGCTATTTTACTATTTCTTTTATTTTACAAGGTCATAGTTTCTTCGATTCAGAGGCAGATTCATCTATAAAGGCTTGAATTCGATTCTGGGGTGGTTGGATGAATTTTGTGTTAGTGCTATGAAGGTTGCTTCTTTTATTTTCCCTTGTTTCGGGTGTTGTTCTTTGTATATAGTGTATTGCATTGCATTTATTCCATTGTATATATATCCTGTGAGCTTCACTTCATTACTGTTTTAGTGATTTTCTGTTGTTCCATTATTTTGATTGGCAGAGGTTGACCTGTTCCTCCTATGTGTGTCTATGTTCTCCTGTATTCACACAGTATACTGTACATGAAGCCTTTCCTGTCGTACGATTCATTCTTTCGGTCTTGTGGTGTGTTTGTGAGTGTTGTTTTGCTGCGGAACGAGGTTAGCACTTGAAACTTGGCACATATTTTGCTTGTCTCTGGTGACAGCCCGAATAGATGTGCTTTGCCTTTTATCATATCGCTTATATGTTCTGGATTCGGTTTTAGTCTGTTTGATGGCTTCTCTTATGATATGTTATGAGTATTCGTTCTGTGATATGGTGGCTGTGATTGGTAAGCATAAATTTAGTATATCCCCATGATTGTAATAAAGATTGCAATTCGGGCGTTGTAAATACCATTTTTCACAACTATTTTTTTATTATCATGAAGTCGAGACCAAATCAACCTTATTTTGACCAAAATAACATTCGATCGTCATTTCAATATTTCAGTCTAACTTTCTAGGAAATATGGACATAAGTTATGAGCAATGTTTCTCGGATATTTTGTGTTTGAGAAAGAGATTGAGAACTCTTCGGAGGGGGGCGAGGAGAGGCCAGGTAGGCGTTCTAAGAGAAAAAGCAAGGAAATAAAGAGAAATATAAATCGATGATTGGTCGCATGTCTACCATTTTATTTCTCGTTTCGCTTTTGTTTCTTTCTTTATCCCCAAAGGAATAGAATATTATATAAGTATATAGCTTTAGTGAATTCGTGTAAAAAAGGAAAAACTTATAGAATTTCATATTTCTCGCTTTTGAAGCTGTGCTCTTTCTGTCAAAACTTTTTTTTCTGTACAAAGGAGAGATGAAGAAAAAAGAACAAAGCGATAGATATTTATTAGAAAAGAAAAATAACTTAAAAAAAGAAATAAACGGACATAACAGGAAAAGAAAAGTTTTATTTCCACTCATCGTATATAGAAAAAACTACAGTTTCGTGTAAGATAGCGTGTTTCTGAGACCATAAGATCCCCACATCGTTTCCTGACACTCGCAATACCGAAAGTAGAACTACGAATCTAAAAAAGTCCCCCATCTTCTTTTTCCTTGCTTTGCCTTTTGTCTGCATGGGGGTATGACGTGATGCCTTTACTACAACTATTCTATTACAAAAGAAAAAGAGAAAGAAATAGCAGTGCTTTCTACAGAATTCATACATCGTACATGCATTATTCATGTTATTATATAGCTTTCTGCAGTAATTCTGTTTGAATTCTGCACACATTTTTTCTCTTTATGATATTTCAGTTCGTGAAATAAATTCTGTAACTGAAGATATTATTGCTTTATACTTGCAAGGTTTTTTTTTTTCAATGGCGTTGAGTTTGAGCTCATAGCTAATATGGATATAGGAGCAAGAAGAAACAAAGTTACCGAATACATTATCTGTGTCAGATATAATTGGAATAAAAAATTCTTGCACATTCAGTATCTTCTCTTGTACATAATTCGCTCGTATAAAAAACGATTAAGTAGGTTTTATTTATACGAATAATATTATCTTTTCACATCAGTGATAATGCCTGCAATA
>JAGDQP010048339.1:0-14777 GCA_022664845.1 Lepisma saccharinum
ATAAAGTTTACAATATATAGAGGGCGGTGATGTCGTATACATCATAAATAGTCTTGAGCTTCATAGTCATGGCCAAGCAACTGCAGGAGGAGTATCAGCGAGATATAGAAGAAGTTGACTTGACATCAGAGGATGAAGAGATAGTGGAGACATTATCATTACTTGATAATGTAGAAGACAAGGAAGATGGAGGAGATCAAACAATATTTAGTTTAAAATCCAAGTCACCATCATCTGCTACTATAGTAAAGAAGGAGGATAAAGAAGACGATGATATTAAAGAGGTTTATTCTTCTTTAGTTCCGAAGAAGCAGCAGGAGCAGAAAAGAATGAAGCGCGTGTTAGATGGAGTGAACTATCCTGCAAAGAAACGTTTCTGGAAATACGAGCATTAAGCAGACATCCTTAAGAGGAGCAGGAACAGCAGCAGCTTCAGCAGCAGTAGCAGCATCAGCAGGATCATCAACTTAGGTGAAATCTGCCCGCGTAATAGTGAAATCTTCAACTGTAGTACCAGCAGCAGCAGGAGGAGTATCATCATCATCATCACCAGGATCATCAAATTTGGTGACATCTAGCAGAGTAATAGTGAGATCTTCACCTGTCGTACCATCATCAACAGGAGAAACATCAACACGAAGAATACTTGGAGTACAAGTGAAAACACTAAAGTGTAAGTGTAAAAAGCAATGGGTAGATGAAAACTGTATTAAAGGAGCGTTAAAGAAGTGGAATCCTCAAACCCCTGTGATATGCGAAGGTTGTTTCTATGATGAATACAATCAAACAGGATATGCGTGTCTAGGATACTTAAAAGGGGAAATGGTAACAGGAGAAGAAATTGAAGAACATTTGAGAAAAGCAGTGTGGAGAAATATTTTAAAATATTCTACATTAAGTGAACTTTATCGTATATATAAAGAAGATCATCGTGAAGTGATTGAAGATGATCTGTTAAAAGGAAATATAAAACTTGGTCTTTGGCGAGTGGTAAAAGTGTATATCTAAAGTATAATGGATATTTTACTGGAAAAAGATAAGAAAGGACAGGAGTGAGTAAGTGAAAGTGTCAGACTTTTATGTACATTTTGTGGCGGTGTTTATGTACGTAGTGTTCTACATAATGTAGGACGGATATGTTTATGTAGGAGGGATATGTTCTACAAACTTTTCGAACACATCTAAAGCAGAATCCTATTCGGTGTAATGGGTGTAGATTAAAGATATCTCATAATAACAGTATATATATATATATATATGGAAAATAGGGGAAGTAGTATCAAAACATTTAGTGAAAGAATTGAATGTTCATAAACTTTTTCTTGAGCACTATAAAATTTTCAAACGACAGAGTTATGTAAGTTTTTCTACGAATTCTTCTTTCAAAGTTGTAGAAAATTAGTACGTAATAGTAAATTATTGCACAACTCATACCTGAAATTATTCACGAAAAATTTTCAGTAGAAAAACCTTTATTCACGTCTTCAGGAGAGTACATGATTGACATTCAAGGTTTTAAAATCTCTGCAATGAATTTAGAATGAGAGAATTATGCATAGTATCGTGTGATTATAGTCTTTATTTCCACTGTTTAGTAAAACTGCCTTGTGAAATTACAGAATTTGGAGTAGGGTATCAAAAACAAGTCGAATGGTTAACCCAAATTTTTACAATTTAGAATGGGACACTTCAAATGGATACAACGCTACACACATTCGAAGAATAATATTTCAAGTATGTACAAGTGAAGCTATATTTTTTGTATGGGTCTTGAAAAGTCCAGTGGATTAAAAAATTGTTTAACTTGGAAAGTGTTGATAATGTGAGTGAAAAAGAATGTCCTGCACTAAAAACATGGAATTTGAAAATTGATAAGTAAAAGTGTACATATCATGACCCTGTGGATGTTAATGTTTATGCACTAAGAAACTGCTTACAATTACAGTATTGGATGAAACATGAAAAATTAAATTTTTTTGTACAAACCCTATCAGCCATGCAAATGTAAAAAGCATGTGCAACTTGTTTTTATAAATCACTTTAGTTGATGTTCTTAATAAACATTATAATTATACTCTATTTTCTTTAATTTATTTCAAATAATCTTAATAATACTCATATTAATAAAAGATTTGTTTCTACTATATCATAAAATTTTTATTTACATTTTGCATTTCTTTTGATAATATTTTTTAAAATTGCATAATTTTTCTTAAAATTTGTAGTATGAAAAGTAGAGAATATATTTTTCCTCGTACACTGAAATAAATAAATACAAAACAGAATAATCAGCAAAGAATAGATTCTTCATGTTGAATTTGAGTTTTGTTTACATAATATTATTTACAATTTCTTTTTAAAAATTACAATTCGTTTACTTGGTTCATTTCCAGAACTATCAAAACATTGCCCCGTCCATGTTTATTAATATATATGGCAGTCCAGTGAGTTCCAGGGGAGCTGACGGACTTAAATTCACTATAAGTGCTGTGGGGTACTCATTTTGTCTTGGTAAAGTGTCCACTGAATAAATTCCAGTAAGCGTAGTTGCACTAGTACAGTCCTGAAGTATAACTTTTAAAATATCATCACTCCACATCACAATTAGTTTCACTAATTGGTGTTGGTAAAATAAAAGAATGTAGATGATAAACTTTGAATACACTGAAGCTTCTTTTAAGGCACAGCGAAAACTTGTAAACTGATGAAGGTGATGAGTACAACTTCGTGATGGAAATGCAAAAGCATTATATTTTGGACACTTAATATCTTCTAAATTAATCACTAATCCTTGTAGAAGATACTCTAAAAAACCTGACATGCCTTTCCATGCGAATACACACTTTCACTGCAGGAGGTATACTTCGTAAGTATGTTTTTAACTTCTTCATATTCGACTTCGCCTTCTATCCACTCTAAACCAAATACATGCTGACTTAAATATTCATTTTGAAATCTCAAACTTGGAATACTAATTTTTTATATTTTAAAGGGAGGTTTTAAAAACCAGGTTTGAAAACTATTAGCATCAGGATTGACTATGGCTAGTTCTTTAACTATGAAATTGTTTTCTTCACTATACACAAACGCAGAAAAGTGTATGACAGTCCACATGGTCAATCTCAAACTGAAGTAGATTTCAAATGGTATGATCTGTATATACATTACGATCTTTATCCATTTGAATAAGCTAATCAAATTGATAGTAAACAATACATGAAATAGAAAGTACCGGTGCTTGACTGAACCCTATTTTGAGATTAACAGGAGAACCTTTAATAACATCCCATGTAGAATCATCTAAAGTGTTAGTAGGAGAAAAAATAAAAGCTTAAAGAGTATATCCATGGGATAATCAAAATATGTTATCGTATTACTCATATTTTCATGAAATATACCATTTCCAGAGTACAGTGTATGATAACTTCGAACGCATAGATGATTTCCATAATCTGGAGTAAGAGGAGTGGGAGGATAAAATTGAGAACTTGCAATTTATTAGTACTAAAATTTTGGAAGTGGAAGGGTTCATGGAAGTGGAGGGGAGTGGATTTTCATGGTATTTTCCATTGAATGCAGTGTTTGCAATAAAACCTATAAAGAGACCCTTTGGTACGTTTCCAAGAAATATATTATCATGATTGTATGGATCAACATTTTCACTAATAGTATGTACTCTTGTTTCAACTCTAGTCAATGGTAATTTTGCAGTATCATGACTCTTAAAGCTGTTTAATTGTAAAGCTAATCAGCAGGAATAATAATTCGGCGAACATATAGAATAACCTCTTCCAGTTTAACTTTAAATGTAGAATTTCAGCTGCCATTAAGCAAAATGCATCTTTACTGCGACTTAATTTTATACGAAGAGTGACTTTATTTGGAAGAATACGATCTGATCCAGAAAGATATGTATGAAGTCGCCCATACATATCAATGAATGTGCTACCAGCAACAAGAGATTTTCATTTATAATAACCAACAGTATTTTCATTGAGAGTATTAAAATGTCCTGCAGTATCCTTATACCATAATCCACTGGTTAAATTAGTTTTGCTTGCATCTTCAGAATAATTAAGTTTCATAATATGCTTTGAATTGGTATGTTGCATTTGATGATGAAACTATATTATCATTTAAAGAAACACCCACTTGACTAAAAAGTGCATGCAAGAAATTATTTACTTGCACTACACTATCTGCCACAACCGCTGTAGGGCATTCTGCTCCTAGTTGTAAATTATCTCCATTTCTCCTTAATATTTTACACTTGACATAAAGATAAATATGTGCAGGATGAATATATTCTCCAGTATCTCCAGGTATAAGAAATTCTATAGGTCCCTCAGAAGAAAGTGAAGAAATTGGTCGATACTCTACCATACGAGATGATTCGATTGCAGTTTGTATCATAGGGCCAGAAACTAAGTCGAATTAATTCGTAAAGCATTCCTTACTTTTAGGTGTAACAAACAACATATTTAACTAAAAATATATCTAGTCTTCTTCTACCTTTTAGATACACGTTGTCTTTTTATAGTTGGTGGTCCAATACGTACGGAAGCCTTACGTTTACGTGTCCTTCTCTTACCGCTACCACAAAGTAACTGATTAACATTATTTTCAGCTTTCCTTCTTAAGGATGACCCTGCTTCGCGAACTCTTGCTTTTAAAGAATCTTTGACAGGACGGTTTTCAAGCATATCTCCTACAACTTGAATTCCAATTTGTAAAGTTTGTCGTCCTTCTTCTATTGCCCCTTGTTTAATGAATTGCATAGCAAATCGATAAAGTCCTGGAAAGAAACTCTCAATCCCATGTCCTCGCTGATAAACAGGTCCTGCAAAGTAAGGTATAACACTACTCATGCATAAGTGTATATCTTTTCATTTTAATGAGCGCTTAAAGTGAAGTATTGCGGTCAATGTCCCAGATGCGAATTGTAAATCTCGACCTGCATGATCCTTTAGTAGTATTTCTACAGTATCAAACGAAAGTTTTGCAAGTGGACAATAATGTACATTCTGAAAAGTTATGGTTTGTACTTTCCCACAATGATTATCGCTCATAGCTACAATTCGTAAAAGTGGTGCACATATAAACTGAGGTTGAATATCTGTATATACAATTACTTGATGATAATAACCAATGTCTAGAAATGGCTGTTTAGGAATTCGACTATCTTTTAAAATATTAATATCAGGTTCAAAAGCTAATTGTAATTGTAATATCGGCGATAAACGTAAATATTTTATACTGTGATCAATTTTACAGTGATAATGTTTAAATATTCAGATTTTATACATTGATTTATTTTATTTAATGCATCTAACAATTGTTGAACGGTGGAATAATCTCCTTGAGTTATTTTATATTTAACACCATCATACCATATTATATTTTGACCATTAATAACATTATCGCATGTTAAGGGAATATGAACTTCGCTTAATCCTACCACTCATGAATGGTTAAATGTATTCGATCATTAAGAATATTGAAAAAATGTGTTGGACTATTGTTAGAATAGCTTTGAATACTTCCATTTGAAGAAAGTGTAATATAAAAATTATCATCACTACTTTTAGAAATTATTTTTTTTTAAATGCAGTGTTACGCTTGATGTTCAAATTGAAATGGCAATTTTTCCCCGCGCACATCTTTTAAGTCTACATGAATAGTATCAAAATATTTCTTTCCATCTTTAACATATTGTGGATAATCAGAAATAAAAGATTTAATATTTCCGTAATGATAATCTTGTATTCCAATTTTTTTCGAATTAGTTTAACATAATGAGTTTGATCGTTTCGAGTATCAATACATACACTAATTTCTAAAGGAATAAGATAATAAAGATTTCTGTGGTAAGGTGCTAGAACATTTAGAAACTTTAGTTTCTTTTTTTTATATTCATGGCATAAAAGTAAACTATGCGTGTATTCACTTTAAGATCATTACTAAATCCTAAAATATTTTGCAATCCAGGACTCATCGCAAAAAGATATTCCGGTTTAGGAATTATAAGAAATACAAACTTTATTTCTACTTTCTTCATACTGTATAAGGATTGGATCTTCTTCTATTACTAAAGGATCTTGATTGATCACCTGTTCAACACTAATCATTTCTACATTATGAAATTTTATTAAGAATACTACTTTCCTCAAATACATGTACATTTCCTTTCTCGTTAGTAGAAGGGGGTGACCTGGCATCACTTTGTGGAAAATGGCACTACATTTACCGTACCTGGCTGATAGGAAGTAGTCGATTTTCCAGGGCTGTACGATACGGTATGTCGGAGTTTTTTTACCACATTTTATCAAACGCTACGAACAATATAATGAGTTGTTGAACGTTTTAGTATATGTAACAAATTCAACGACCCATTTTTCAGCTAGATTCCATGTCCTCTAGGCTAGAGCCAATGTCAGTTGGCTAAGGTCAAATATTTAACAGTGTATATCTCGCAAACGGATAGATATATTGATATTCTGTTTTACCAGGGCTGTGGCGCAGTTTAAAAAAAGGCTAACAACAATATAATGTTCTAGTGTATTTGACCCATACAAGGTTACACGCTACATGTCCTCTAGGATACGAATAACCTACCATAGCAAAGATTACATACCGTCTAGGCTAGCCCAGCTTCCACCGCAAGGGCAGGAAGTCTGTTTAACACAGCACCAATTACAGAGTCTATGGTCTAACCTAACATAGCAGAGATTACATATCGTCTATGCTAGAGCTAATGGTGAGCTTCCAACACATCACCAATTTGCCCACGCCTATTTAACATAGCAGAGATTACACGCCCTCTAGGCTAGCCCTACACAGCACAGATCCAATGTCAAGTTTGCAACCCCTATTTAACACCAGAAATTGCATGTCGTCTAGGCAAGAGCTAATGTAAGTTTGCTAAAGTCAAATATTTAACTGTGTATATCTCGCAAACGGCTAGACATATTGAGATTTTGTTTTCACACTTGGTATTAGGACATTGAATAGTACATGTGAAAAAGTAGTGACCTCGAGGTCAAATGTCAAATATTGAACGTAAATAACGAAATATACTGAAACTCTGTTTTCAAATTTTATATGAGTGTAATATAACAAACATGACAAAAATACTATTTTGAAAACATTTCCTTTTACTGCACTAAAACACTTCATTATACATAACATACTACAGTCACTTTTTTCCAGAAAAATACATAGGGCTTAAAGCCTAGTTTACACTGTAACTGAACTAATTTTGTTACCATCAAACACACACAAACATGTATGGTTTACGGAGAACTTAATCTCACGCCAGGGACCAACAAACATGGTTTACGGAGAACTTAATCTCACACCAGGGACCATTTGCATTAATGTTGGCTGTTGAGAATTTATTTAAGAACTCATGTAGTGAATAGCCAAATGCACGACATGCCAAATAGATAAAACAGTAGTGTCCTCAAAATTGAGATAAATTATCTTGAATTCGTCTATTATTCCAGGTATAAAATAAACAGTTGCGTTTTAGAAACTTTATATGATACGGTATATATAAAAACTTTATAGCCCACAGCTATCCATATATTCACCATGACCTGTATTAAATATATACCAGGGTGATTCATATGTTAGTAGCGTTTCCATGGATAATGTGCAGCACCCGCCTCCCCCTGTACCAGAGAAGCCTATTCGGCGAAGTACATCCCATCACACTGTATGGTCCTTCTCCAACGTTCCACCAGTGACACAAGCAACTGACGATACCAGGATGCAGGCTTTGAAGCAAAGAACTCAGTAATGTCAGTTGTCACATTATCCACTAATGGAATTTTCTGCCCCGCAGGAAGTGTGCCATGGAACGAAACTAATGAAAATCAGATGGTGCAAGTTCGGGACTGTAGGGGGTGGTGGTAAAATGTCCACACCATCCATGTCCGCAATGTGCTGGCGGTCTCTTCTCTACCTGTGGCATGGAGCGTTGTCAAATTGGAGGAGCAGTCACTTTCGGTTCACCACTGTTGGATAACGACGGCGCACAATGTCGTATATCCGTTGCAGCTGTTCAGCATACAATGTCCCATCTACGGACCGACAATCTGGAACGAGCTCCCAGTCCACTGGACCTTCGAAATTCCACCACACACACAGCATTGTCTTCTCTTCAAACCGCCCTCTTTGAACCACTGGTTGCGCCTCGGTACCTGGTCAAAGCCATTGTTTCCCGATGTCAGGATAACGAAGAAAGATCCACTTTTCATCATTCGTGATGATCCGCCGCCAAAACCTGTCGTCAGTTGGGTTTCGAAGCAGTTCTTCACACAGGGTCACACGTTGTTGAACTTGAGCGGGAGTCAAATTATGGGGAACCATTCTCGGTTGCCTGGAGAGAAACCCAAGTTGATGCAGATGACGAACGACACTGGTTTGTGATGTCTGGACCTCATCTGCCAGCTGACGGGTACTGGTTCCTGGGTTTCCTTCAACAGCGTTCAGGAAGGCATCGATATCCGTCGTCACAGGACGTCCACTCTTGGACTTGTCATCGAGACTGGTGTCACCAGACCGAAAACGTTGAAACCACTTTGTAGTTATGGACGAGTGGACAGTACCTTCACCTTCTACGGCACAAATTTCCTTGGGTGCTGCTGCTGCATTCAACCAAGTTTTCCAGTAATGGCGCAGAAGGACACGACACACAGGTTTCTCCTCAGCCATTGTCCTGCCAACTGTCTATTCAACACGCAGTTCCTCCCACACACCGTTAGCACTGTGATCAGACATACACGTGACACGCTTTTCGCCACCACCACCTTCACCTGTTCTACACGTTGCACATGGTTTTCCTGCATCGAGTGGGCGGGGCCACCCAACGCTACGAACATATGACTCACCCTGGTAAATGGCAACCCAGTGCTCGCCGCGCTTACTACTAGGATCAGTATTTATAATTAATGCTGCAGGTAGTGTATGAACAAAACGAGGTAATTTATATGCAGCGTATATACCTATAAAATGTCCTTGGGACAAATTCTGCTATAATGCCTCGTAGAGTTCTAGAGTATTCAACATTTTTCTTTAATCAGTATATATTTTACTTTGGAAATCAATTTCCAGTTCAGAGGAGAATTCACCGTAAATAACAGTTGTTACAGGAGAAGGAAGTGTCTGGTTAAAATGAACATATAATCGTACACCTCCCTTCGCTGGGGACTAGTGTGAAATGCCGCGCCCGCACTAGAATCAGGAGTTAAATCAAACACCAGTAGAGTATGACCATTATTATATTCGGCAAGCGAAATATCATTACCTTGATTAGAATAATAAATATCAGAACCTGCAAATAACGTAGAATACGCTTCAATATATAACTTATTATCAAAATCTAGATGTAGTGGTTTAGATGGAACGGGCATTCCGTCAACATACACTGTAAAGAATGACATACTGAAATGCTTAAAATTAAACGTATTTGTCTAATAGGTACCGTTGAAAGTTGTATTAGTAACAAACCCACTAATAATATGTTTAGGCACTACCCCTGAAAACAAAAGCTTCTCTCTTACCTATACCTTTTTATAGGGTATTTTATTCTAAATTTAGGATCTTGTAATACTTGATTATGTACTATTTCCACCGTGGGCGATACATCAACCGTTTTACAAGCAGGATTGCATCGGTAATTACCACGCGGCTCTCAGTCGTAGCTTCACGCATTAGACAAAATACTGGTTTGGCAGGAATCACCTTCTGTACACCACTCAATAGAAATTTCTCCTGGTTGAAAATATCTCCGTGAATATTCCCGAGTAATTCAAAGGGCTGGCTTAACCCAGTGAGAACAGAGCGTTGCTTCTATCAGCCTCGTTCTCCATATGACCTTCAGTATCTTTAAATCACATTGCCGTCTGAAGATGAGTTGTTCTTGCATTGGGGTTATAATTCAATAGTTTTTCAATATACGATCGGTATGGATTTGTATGTGAGGAATAGGAAATTAGTTGATTATTCAGATATATGTGTACCTCGCTGAACATAGACGTGAGAAAATCATTTGCAGGGACAATTTTCTTATAGGCTGATGTTGAATCAGACCCGTCAGTTTTTGTAATTTTAGCCATAATATGTAGCATTATACGTGGTAAATCAATATAATCGTCACCGTGGTCGGGGACTACAAACTCAATCGGAGAACTATCAGCTATTGATGCCACCGGCTTATACGGCACTGTTTTATTACCAACAATACTAGTTTGAGCGGGCAGACCCGCAAATTGATCTAATTCTGATTTCATACACTCACTTTGCATTTTCTGCTATCATTATACACAATAATTAATTTTTATAATAACGTATTACGTCTACGAAAATGTAGTTTTACACATACACTGCGATATTGGAAAGGAAGTGGATTACCCTTGCTATCTCTTAAATCAATAATAATTTGATCAAACTGTTTACTTTGCACGGGGACATAATGGGGATTTTCAAAGATATGCACATTACTAGCACATTACTGTTTAATATTCGTATTTATAGTATGCAGTAGTGGAACAATAGTATGGCCTACCAGCTGAGGTTCTACAATGTCGCTATAAATATACATGTTTCTGGTTAGCGATTTCTGTAAATCAGGCGGATAACGAGCATGATGGACGAGTACAATGTTCTCAGCCTGAATATGATCAAAGGCTAGAATTTTGGCTAATTCGGTTGATAGCCGTATTTCTTTTACACTCTCGTCATCTTTTCTTACTCTACCGACCTCAATGCGTTTTACCAAAGTTTTAACTTTTAGCTGTAAATTCAATTTATCGCTTTTATAATTAATTTGAGATAGAATATCGTCAATGTGATAATAGTGGCCAGGCATTACATTTGTTATGTTCCAGAGTTCTTTATCCGTGCCCCTGTAATATATATTATAAGTATATTTGGAAATATTCTGAAATGATCCTGTATAATGTACCTCGACAACAACTGTTCTCCAGGATAAGAGGATACAATTTTGTAGAACTATTACTGCGAGAGAATTTTGCGGGAAATTCCACACAACTATTACTGGGTAGTGTGAGGAAAAAACTAGTACACTCCATAAATATCTCTCTTCTTTGTCCTTTTTTCTTTTCACCTCCACCTGTTTGCTTATTTCTACGCTTTCCTGCTACCAACACTTGATTTTTTTGTACTTTATTTTTTAAATTACTCTTATCTCCATGCCAACGTGACTTTAAAGCTTCTTCAACGGGTCTATTACTATCTAATACGTCTCCGGCCACATTCAGTCCAGTACGTAACAGTTCTTTACCAACAGTTTATGCGCCTTGTCTTATAGAGTATCGAATAAACCACCTAGAAATCTACCAATACCATATCCTTCTTAGTGGGTGCATCTCTATATACATTATATCCACTGGGCTCGATGCGAATAATATTGAAAATAAGGATCATTCATTATTTTTCTCTGCAATATACACAAATGTAATACTAGATACAATATTGTATATTATTATTACCATCCTTTGTCTGGCCTTATTACCTCTTAACAGAGGCTAATACGTTTATGCCAATTACCTAATTCTAAATTACAAAATGCACATCTTACAACATCGGGTAAAAAACACTATCCAGGTTGCTAACAGGATACAGGAATCCGTGAATTAAATGAAGCAGGATATCCCCGCCACCGAACGAGTATCCGTTTACCTCTTTTCATAAACTTCGTGCAGTGGCACCGCTTGTATTTCCTCTTCATAAAATGTACCACTAACAACCTCACTATTTAAATCTTCTAATACATAAACCACTTTCTTCTCCTTATACTGTAAACGTTTTTTTTTAAATATTTCCAACGTCCAATTTTCTTTGTACTCTTTCGCAAGATGGCGTTTTGCCTTAGTAATTCGCACAGTATCACCTTCTTTATATTTTTTCACCTTTACACTAGCACTAGCCGGTTTCACCAGTCCATTTCACACTTGTTGAAACGTATCTTGGTTCACAAGAACGGGTGGTAATTTATGTGCGGTGTGGGGTATGGAGTTATACCACTGAACGAGTTTCGCCAATACATCAATAAAACGTTATGTTTTCTTAGAAGTAAAATATTTCCACATTCTATGCTTCAGACTGCGATTTAGACGTTCTACGAGGCTTGCCTTAATATCAGGGTTTTCGGCTGTTAAAAAACGAATATTATGTTTTTTGAGGAACGTTTGAAATGTTTTATTTAGAAATGTACCTTTATCTGTATGTAGTCGCATGGGTCTACTTTTTGGGGTAGATGCAAATATTTTCTTAAACGCTTTTATGATATTTTCACCAGTTTTAGTACGAACAGGCGCAGCACATGCATAGCAGCTAAATAAGTCAATCATTGTTAAAATATACCGGTAGCCATCATTATAATTTTGTAGACTTTGTAAATCAACCAGGTCATCTTGCCTCTGATCGTCGATATTAAACACAAGATACGGGTTGCGTTGAAAATGTTTTCGCACTGCTTTACGCAATGTATATGTCGGCTGCTCTTTTAACCACTCTTCCACTCGATGTAAAGGTATTGATTTCTTTACTGCCTGCCAAAACGCCTGAGCCGTTGAGAGTGAAGCAGGATGTACCGGGTTGTAGTTGATGTTACCCAACTTCTTCATTACAGTTTATAGTTGCGCCATCTTCAGCTTTACGTTTTCATGACGACCCAGGCTCCGCTTCTTCTTCCTTCTCCTCTGTTTTTAGGGTAGCAGCAGTCAGCTTTCGAATATACTCTATACGTTGAGGGTTACCTATATACTCTAAGAGTATATTTGATTTTGCTAATAGTACGACGAAGGGTTCCCAACCTGTGGGTGAAATATTTTTCTTACGGCACCTAACAAAATCAGATATTAAATCTATTATATTAGACCAGGAAATTAATGTACCATATATATTAACGTTACCACTCGCATCCCAATGAATATTTTGGTTTTGTTTTAATTTGTGTAATAGTGGTCTTGCTTTACATAAACAGGCTTCAGGAAGAGTAGATATTATATCACCGTCGTCGTCGTCATGGCTCTCCTCCGCTCTCCTCCTCATGATTCTTGGCGGGTGTGTTGGGTTTTTGAACAACATGTAAATATTTTTGGAACATCTCTCTGTATTGTACTAATATTTCTTCCTTACCCATACTCTTATTGCTTTAAATCTGTTTCATTTTGTCATCGAGATTTGAAATTGTTTGGTAATGATGTAAATTTCTGGGGAGATTAAAATAAGTTTTTTCGCATGAAGCATTATTTAAACATTCTGGACAGTATACCTCCTAGAATAGGTGCAAGAAATGCTGTGAGAAAACCACCTTTTTGTACAATTATTCGTTTTTTCATTTGTTTCAGTGTCTGTCCTTTCTTTACCAAATACCTAAGTTCATTTTTATATTTCCGCAATCTATTTTTCTCATTTTTATTTAACGGAACATTTCCTTGCAATACGTTATAGGAACATTCACAAATATGAGTTAGTTCGGAATCTGCATTTTGCAATATTGCCTTACGTACTTTAGGTTTTGCGTTTGCCAGAAGGCTTAACAAATTTTCTTTGAGGAAGTTGCGGCGATACACTAAATTACACGCCGATGCTATACTAATAGCCTCAATTAGAGGATTAACGTTCGTTATAGATTGAAACTCCTTCATAAACCGGACACATGCACTTCTCAGCAGATCGACGTCTAGACGGCAGTAGCATATTAGTTCTTTTTTAAAGTGAAATGTCTGCTTTGCTAAATGTTCGTTGTAGAAGCGTATAAATTTTTTACGTCCTGCATAAATTCATACCCATAATATTTAGGATCGGGTGCTGGACCCGCATATTGTTGAATATTTCTAGTGTTAAAATAGTAGGGAAAATACCTCTTAGCATGTGGTATATCAATAGCATCCTCCAATTTAGCCAGTGGCATCGGGAAGAAGTTCAGGCTGTCGATAAATTTTAAATATTTACACTCCATACGGAGTATTTTACAGCCTTTCGTAATTATTTTCGGTGTCCACTGTTTAACGTTAATCATGGGACGTAAAACAAAGTGATATCCTTTTGCATTATGAGCGATACAGAAAATTTTGTTGACGTCTTTTGGTCTGACGCTTAAATAATCTAAAAATTCTACTGTACAGTTCTCACCATAGAAAATATTATCTTTTCCACCGCACACACCACATGAAGTATTATTACCACTATTTACACACTGATAACACACCTGCTGTGAAACTAGTAATTTCGGTACCTGTTCATACACACCCTCACTTATCACCTTATCCTGTCTACATTCAATATCATAAAACATCATTAACCATTTTTTAATACTGGCGTTACTATTAGGTTTGGGACGAATATAGCATAAATGGTTGCGGGGCGTCATATTATCGCAATTTGTACAGTATTTTTCACCACATTGGTGTGCATTTCTAGCTGGTTTGATAAAGTAAGCCTTGAGACATAATCTACAGACTTTTAATTTCGAACATAGCCCCGTTTCAGTGTGATTCAGCGTACACGCGTTGCCGTAAAAACACCGATTACATTCCTTACAATTTAGAATTTTTGTTGTTTTTTCACACGGTGGACTTTTCTGACATTTACTGCATAACACAGTACAGCGCGCAATATGTTTTTCTTTACAATTCTACTTTTTGTGGTACACATCGCAGAAATATATTATACAACTAAAGACCGCCGTCAAACTAGTGATCACATTATAGTAATTATTTAAATATAGTAAATTAATTTTCTTA
>JAGDQP010048340.1:0-14776 GCA_022664845.1 Lepisma saccharinum
GCGTGGTAATATTAAAGAAACGAATCTAATGTTATGTTAATAAAAGCTTGGTAATATTAAAGAAACGAATCTAATGTTATGTTAATAAAAGCTTGGTAATATTAAAGAAACGAATATAATGTTATGTTAATAAAAGTGTGGTAATATTTTAAAATATGAATCTAATGTTCTTGTTAATAAAAGCGTGATAATATTTTAAGAAGACGACCCTAACGTTCTTATGTTAAGAAAACCGTGGTAATATTTTCTTTAAAACAAACGAGTCTAATGTTCTTTCACAAGAATAAAATGATAAAGCCAAGAACTCGGAGAAACATTTATAGACAATAATTACCATAACTTTTGACAATCTTTGTCTCTATCAGTAAGAAAATCCCAGAACATATTGGATGCAAGGGGTCAAGGACAAAGTAATCTATGCGTAATAGTGAAAGAGACCGCCATTCTCTGATCAGGAAGGGAAAATGGCTCTATAGTTCCATCTGCGTCCATTTCAATGGCCTTGGGTTAGTGTTTATGTCAATTGGAACCTGGCCAGGCTTTGCAACTCTTGGACACTTGATGGCCTCAGCGTGGGAAACTGAACAAGCGGACTTCGAAACAAGTGACAAATCAAGGCCGCAATAAAATTCAGAAAAGCAAAGTGGGTGGTGGGTGATTGCATACGAATGGATGGTGAAGGGGGAAATTTGCAATCGGTTAGAGATTTCATTATGCTCAGCCAATACAGCTGCCAGATAACATCAATACATAAAGTGTTCACTGCTGGAGTCTGTTTCCATCAAAGAAGTTAGACATGGGTACGGCAGCACCATGTGCAGCATACAACAGATTACATGTATTACTTTTTCATTCTTAAAAAGTTTTTCTCCTTGAAAAGTACTTTATTTTCACGAGTGGTGATTGCACAGCGCAAGAATTTATAATCAAAAGGACTTGCGATCGAATCCCCATGACAAACGTTTTGGCTGATTTTGCAGTCATACTAGGCGAATATCGGTATGGTACTTCGTGTCAAGGAGATGGACGCTAGTACTCCTGCTTGATAAGCTGACCTCGATAGTAGTATGGACTAGGACACGAGGCCGAAGTTGCGCGTTCAAATTCCACCTGGGGCATGGATTTTTATGGATTTCAATCTTGTATAATCGAGATGGGTCCAAGTCAATACTTACTTTGAAAAATGACAAGTTGATCAAAGTTCTATTATCCTCTTGGACTTGGAGTTGGAGGATGCGAAATTCATGGTTGGACCCTCCTCCACTCTTTCTACTACACATGAAGATTGTTTGTTTGTGATTAAGGAAAATCCCGAATTTCGAAATTTATTTCGAGAAACCCCTAAGTACTGACGAGCATCATTTCACATCTCTGTATGAACACACGAATGATGATGGTGATTATTATTATTAAATCTTCGATGTACTCTTCTATTGTGCTATTTTCTGTTCTGTTTAAATTCAATTTCGTCTGGAGTACGATTTTTAATAGGCATACTAACGTGTTACCGTCTGACATCAATGTATTCGTTTTTTGGTATAATTCTCGGCTATGATTTGAGTTTTCGAAAATCTCCTATTCCGTTATGTTTGTAGAGGAATGTCTGTTTTACTGACAAAGACATTTTTTCCACCATTGCCGAAACTATTGGCGCCACTACATATTCATCACGTATCAACTCGATACCTCAATTTTTACTATATATTTTTTTAAAGAAGAACATCGAAAATTTTTGTATAAATGCGCCACGATTTTGCTGACCAGGTTTCAAAGTTGTGTTTCTGCGCGGAAACTATTTGAGCTGGAAACACCAAAACTTGTGAAAAAGTGCTGGCCGATAGCATTACATGTTTACCAAGTATTAAGTCAATATTTCAATTTTAACTACAATTTTCTATACAAAGCACTCAACATTTTCTTGTCTGAAAACGCCACAAACTGAAACAATTATCCATCTCTATACATTTTCTTTAGATATCAAAATTATATTTATAATGGAGGTATCAAAATATATATGGTCATCTTGTAATACGTTTGGTGAACAACAGTTTTAAAATCTTTTGGGCTTGTGAGTCAAAGTTGTGATTGTAGTTCCCGCGGCAACACAAAACATCGAAAGAAGGTCAACAAATTCGTGGCGCTTTTATACATTTTTTAAAAAAAGTTCTGGTTAAAATATACAATAAGAATTTAGATATTGACTTGACACTTGGTGAACATGTAGTATAATACTTTCAGGGATGTAATGCTAAATTTTTAAGTGGGTATACGCTTCTCTCGTTATAACGAAACCTTTCGTTTACTATCCCATATATTTACGTATTTCGTAAATTTTAGGTGGGTATACGGTGGTCTGAAAAATTAAGGTGGGTATGTACACCTTTTGAAATACCTGGTGGTGGCGCAAAGATTGTCTTCGTCAGTAAAATAGACATACCTCCCAATGGCTGATGTTTTATTAGTCTGCTAACTAGTGGATAAAAATTCAAATCCTCCACTAGGGATGACATTTCGTAAGTCTCCTATTCCGTTATTCTTTACAATTCTCCTCAGGATCGAGGTTCTTTTTCAATCCCTTCTCCCTATTATTAACATAATGAGAGTTCTAGAGTTATATATCTTATTTGCCTTTATATTTATCATTTGTATCATATAAAGATCACTTTTTGTTTCACTGACTACAATACTGTGTTTTCTCTTTTACGAATCGAGTACAACGTTTGTGTCCCTTTCTGTCCTCACAGAGCGGGATTAAGGGGGGAAGGGGTCTAAAGAGGCTGCAGCTCAGGGTCCCTACTAGCTCAGGAGGCCCGTCAAAGGTAAATAAGTTCGTTTTACGAGTACAGGGGTCCAAACAGAAAATCTTTAGCCCAAGACGGGAGTCAATAGCCCAGGGCCCCCAAATTGCTTAATCCAGCACTGTGTGCAAACTTCAAATTGGACACTCCTAGGCCTCTAAGAATAGGAAATTATCCTCCTTTTAAGTGTCTATGCAAAAGAATCCGAATGGTCGAGAAATAACACAACCCTGAAATACTTCAACCAAATAATAGTCAATTTATATACGAGATATATTTTACAACATAATACAGATTCATCCTGTCGATACTAATTTCAAGATACTTTCATGAAAAAGCTAAGGAAAGATCACTTGGCAACGGAAGAGAAAAGACCTTGATAGTTTCGAGGTGTCTGTTTCCAATAAGGCCTTGAGACAAGCGACACACAAATCTTCACACCATTTTCGCCGCTACGACATAGAAAAAACTGCGGAGGCGGACACCACAGAAGGTACATTACACGATTCAAGTTAGCTATAGAGGAAGTATTTATTAGTGTGAAGAAATTTATTGATCACAGCTTGGCTGTGCCACCTGTATATAAGTTGTTGGGTCTGTGGTGTGATTGTAACAACGCACGTATTGGCGAAAACGAACAGCCGTTTCCAATTTACTGAAGTGATTCAATAAAAAAATAACATTTTATATTCGACGTATATGTGTGTGTGTTTTTTGTTGTGTTTTTTTTTAAGTGATACCAGTTTCAAATTACTAGCTTTAAAATTCACAAGTCTACTTCTCAAACGCCAATGGCTCTGTCTGTCTGACGTTACAGATTATATAAGCAGCATTACATAGACATATAAAGTTAAACTGGGCGCTCTACTTTGATTGCGAACAAGTGTTTTAAATCGAAAGAAAAACAGTAAATATCTCGCCTAACTTATGTTCTCTTGAAGGAATGTATGTATATATATATAACATTTAAAAAAAAGTATTTCGCGTAAGGAGTCAGCCAGAATTTACAGTTTGGACGTGTACGTAGAGTTTTCTAGTATTTATATCGCTTTTTAAGGTTAATGTAAAGTAACGATCTCCAACAAAAAATGGCAGCACTATCTCCGTATATGAATAATTTATTTTTATCGTTGCATGAAATTTCAGCGCTGCTCCTACAAATTCAAGCCTAGAGAGTTCTACTCTAGAAATTGTTATGGATTTCCTTCTCTGAAAGTTTGGACTCTCTAGGCTTTAATGACTAGGAACAGCGTTGCAATTTTGTGCAATAAAATAAATATATTAGAGACATATAGAGGTACTGCTGCCATCTATCGTTGAAGATCGCTGCTTTACACTAACCTTAAGAACAAAAATTTTAAAACCTAAAGTTGTGGGTGCGTGCTCATTAATTCGAGAGCTGGGTTACATCCTCTCTTTAGGGGAAGGGGGAAGTCTGGCAGAATTACTGATTTCAAAGAACACGAATATCCAGCTTTTATTTTTTGTCGATTATTCGAAATGAGTTTTTCTTTAATGCGTGCATAAGGGTAAAGAGCTATGAAAGGAACTTGTAGCTTGTGTTAACCCGAGTGGATTAATAATAATAAAAAAAATCCATTGAACAAAATTCTAATGTTATACGCATCTTCCTTTTTATACCTAACAATAAAGCCTTACTTAACATTTGTCAAGAACTACTTTTAAATGTAAAATAAAAGGCATAACCATTTATAAAAGCCTCATCTTTTAAGTGTTCTTTGTATTTATCAAAAAGGTAAACAAAAGCAATAAACGGGGTGTATCCCTCAAGCCGTGGTTTTATTTTAAATAAACAAAAGATCCGAGCATATGACCTGAGAGTACAAGAACCTCACTCAACATACTCCATTACATCCAAAAACAAAGACCTTACAAGCACAGAAACGTACAATCTCACAAAACCCCTGACACACTCGTCAGTGACATTCACAGAGAGAATTTGATATTAGAAGAACGCCACAACTCTGTGCATACGTAAACACAAACCCTCTGCTAGTGTTGGCATTGTGTAAACGTACGCAATGGAACATGGGTCCGACATTTCAGTTCATTTCCAGTTTCCTTCTTTTTTTTTCCCCTAGCATAACAAGTAAAAACATGTCTTTTTTATATATAAAAATCAGAGCCTGGTTGATTTAGAACGATAAACCAGAGTAACGAAACTAGATTCAACATTCGATGTAAAATCAAGTGTTATCAAGTTTTACACAAATGTTCATGAACTACAACTCTAATGAAAATATAAAATTACAAATTACCATTAATGATAATTATGTTCGCATTACGATACGTAAGCTATATACGACATTGCACGATGGCATATTGTTAAAGAGATTATTATTATTATTATCTCCCCACAGCGTAACGTTAATAAATTTTCTACTTTTTAAGACTGTAAGTAACAACTATGGGTTCTAAATTTTTTCTACATGTTGTCCTCCCGGTTCCAGGATCCGAAATCCGGGTAATGAGAATCCGGATCCAAGTGCCCATCCCTAATTTATAAATTACGGTAGTTAATTTGTTTTCATCTTTATTTTTTCATGTAGGTAATTAAAAGTTATTTCTTTCTGATTTTTGCATGAAAATAGGCGAGTTCCAAGAAGTTTCGCTTCTTCTCGCTAGGGAGCAGCATATGTTTTTTTTTTAAACAAAAAAAAACCTCGAAGTCCCCTACCGTTACATTTCTGAACTCGCTGAGCAATTAAAAAAATTGTGGAGAAGCAGAGAAACCCAATATATATTATTATTATTCACATGTTCATTTCGCACTTACAATCAGTGATGCCAACTCGTAAGACAAATTCCATCTTGTGGGAATCTTTAACATGTATTATTTAAAACAGGGACAATAGAATCTTTCATGTGGAAAAGAGCTATTTATGGGACAGATTGAAGACTTTGAAAGTCTGTTTTGAACACAAGTTTTACGTGTGTGTGTGTGTGGGGGGGGTAACATGCGACTACTATTTGACTGACTACCTCTATTTTCCTTCTCCCTTTTCCTTTGTGTATGAGCCTACTATGAATGATCAGTATCAGACGAGACTACCGCTGTAATAACATGCATACAAAGGGAAGTATTTTGGTGCCATTTTCTTGTTTTGTGGGACATTTTGGGTCAAAATGGGTAAATGTTGGTTTTACACATGAGATTTGTAGGCTTTACATTGACAACACTATTTGCAGTGTAAGAATTAACAACAAACAAAAACAAATTTCCGATTTTAGGTTTTTAATTTTTAAAAAAAACTTTTTAATAAAAAATTCTACATTTGAAAAACAACTAAGAAAAAAGGAACTCTTTTTTTTAACCAGTATACCCCACATTTAACGTTATCTTGTGTGGCTGTTTCCTCGTTTAATTCTTTTTTCGACTTCAGACCTTAATTTTACAATATTCTTGAAATACTTGAAAACAGATACAAGTTTAAAACTGTAAAGACCATAAATAAAATTTGGTTCAATTCAGCTTTAAAAACTGCTTAATGCTCAACTTTTGCATCTTTTGGTTAGCAACGGACTTATTGTTCCCACGAGAATGCATTAACTCAAGTGTACAACAAATACACCCTAACAAAAGTCCATGAATCGTGACGCTTCGAATGGTTTCCTCAGTCCTGATCCCCACTCCTCCCCATCACTTGTCTCTCCTTTTCCACTGTTTTTTAAACTCAAATATGGATCTTTTACATTCATTACTGCTAATGTATTCACGTAGCTGAACCCCTCTCCTAAACAATAAAATTAAGACGGTCATAGACGTGAATTGGCAATTTTACTTGTGAGGCATAACTTCCGCACACGCTTATTACAAATTCAGAGGCAAAACGTTTGTGGTGGACACAATTGGCAAAACTAACTGCTTACAAAGCGCATAGAGAGCAAAACTGCCGCTACCGCTATATATTGATGCTTTATCACCGCATAAACTTGTATGGACGGATGAGGGAGGAAGAAAAGAGAAGAGGAGGGGGAGGAAACGCTCAAAATGCGTCCCACACGTGCAATTCTCATTGTTTAATTCTATCTCCGCTATTTATCTCCAGTAAACTGCATCTCGTTTTAGGGCTGAGTTCACACATTCACAAAAGTGATGTATTCTAACTCATATGTGGAAGAACAGCAAACCAAACGCTGAAGTGTTGGTTCTTCAATTAATGGTCTTTTGGCGTTCTGAAATATGATGCTCTAGCACATGACATTCTTTATAACTTTGGCTATGTATAACACCATGTATCTATGCTTGCGGAGTTAATGAAAGACTACTGAAACATACACACAAGCGACGAGCAACATTGGATGATAATTAAAAAAAAAAAGAAAATATTCATTTATCACTTACCGTTCAGTTGTTTTAAATCTGATCTCTCAGTTCGAAGTGGTTTTCTGTAAATAAGTGGATCGGTTCCTGAAAAGTCAGCCACTGTAGCAGTGTAGAGTTCACCATCTGCAAAGAGGAAACAAAATCAATATTATATTTGTTCCAACGAATTTAACAGTGATGATTTAAACAAGTACTGTTAACAATAAAAAAATCGTAGCATAGTCAAATTTAACACTGGTGGTTTAAACAAGTTTTGTCAGTAATAAGAAAACTGCAACATAGCCGAATTTAATACTGATGACTTTAACAAGTTCTATTAGCAATAAAAATAATGTAACATTGACGAATTTAACACCAGCTGACTTATAAAACAAGTACTGCTAGCAATAAAAACTATAAGATCGACGAAGTCAATATTGATGGCTTAAACAAGTTATGTTGGCAATAAATAAAAACTAATATAGTCTAGCTTATCACTGATGGCTTAAACAAGTTCTGTTAGGAATAAATAAAAGCTGTAATATAGTCTAGATTAACACTGACGGTTTAAACAAGTTCTGTTAGCAATAAGAAAACTGTAACATCGTCGAATTGAATATTTATGATTTAAACAAATACTGTTACCAATAAAAACTAACACATAGCAACTGATATTCTTAATGGCAACTACCAAGCCGCCGTAGCACAGTAGTAGAGCGTTGGCGTAATATTCGGGAGGTTGTGAGTTCGATCCCAGCGGCCGACCACCCTGACTGAGGTTTTTCCAGGGGGGTTCCTGTCATAGCACCTTCAACATAGCCCCTGGCCGATACCTTCCCGAAGCCTTTCCTCTTCCCTATCCCGGCCTGAGCCTTAGATGCCTGAAGGCCATAAACAAAATTCAATTCTTTAATGGTAATTAAATAAAATCAACAGTAATTGGCTTTACAAGTGATATCCCTCTTTTGTTCTTCATTTAACCTTTCTCGTCTAAACTTCGATTTTCCCGTCTGGTATTTATTAGTTACTGGAAAACAGGAACGTTATTTGAGTGTTGAAGTGAGAATAAGATATGTATTTTATAAACTTTAGGCCTCGAAATTAAACAAACCGCTTTCTCTAAAGTTCCAATCACGAACATATTGGGCACACTGTTATTGGATGTAATTCATTTTTTATCCCTTTTCACAGTAAAAGTTGTAGCAACTACTTTTATCCATAAATTTCTTCGTTTATCCACGAGATTATTATAAATAAAATTACGAGTGTTTGGCCAAGGATTTTGGATTTGCTTTTCTCTCCGAAAATATTACCCAGAAGGTCTAATCGACTTTTCCGTATGTCACCACCGAAATAAGAAGTTATGCGAACCAGAACTGCGAAAAGCAAGGGTTGGCTGCTCTAGCCACAGCTCTGTATTTATGGGATAACTGTATGGAAAGAAAAGGGTTTTTTTACTCCCGTTTCCCTCGCGGTGGGATTTAAACTGTAGAAAAATGGCTCCATTTTCTGTTCGATGAAGAAAAAAAAAGACAAAAAAAATGGTTGGTTATTCGACGAAGTTAAGGTTCTCGAAACGAAAGGAAATCACAGCCTTGTGACCAAAAACTTGACCATTTCGAAGGTTATCCATCTATCTCACCAATTCGAGCAGCTGGTGCGGAAATACCAAAAAGGAAAAGAGAAAATGTGTTTTTTTTGGGGGGGGGGAGGGGGAATAGGGGGTCCAGAAGAAAGAAAAATCCAACTGCAACGATCTCGTTTTCTGTTTTTCTCCTAAAGGCGATCCTTTTGCTCCATTTCCGGGAGATTGAAGATTGCCGGAAGCGAAATAAACTACCTTATTTCTTACTCCTTGTACTTTGATGTGTTCTCATATTCACGCCTGTATAGCTCCAGAGATCTATTTTTTTTATATTTACTATTATTTCCTGAATGACCTTATCGTCAACGGAATATATATGGTATTTACTAGTGCGCTTGTCATCGAGTTAAAGTAGCATTCTTCAACAATGTCCCTCCATCAATAATGACTTTCTATCTCCCCCTATCCCTATTTCTTTTGTTTGTTTGATTTGTTATTGTTTCGCGGCTGAATACGCTTCACTGTGCAATAATGTTGACAAACAAGCTTACTGCTCTGTGGTGAAAGTAACGGGCTGCAGAGACCGAAGAAAAGATACACCAAAGAGAAATGGTGCAGGAGTGAAGTAAGGAAATTTGTGAAGGAAATCTAAGATGTTAAGATTACATTACAGTTGAAGCTGAAAGGGGTATTTCCTTACACAGTAAAGAGCTTATTTGTATCTGGATATATTAAGGACAGTACGAGAAGCTTCAAAGGGACCAAGCTGTTTCTCTTTTATAATTTTCACATTCTAGAAGTATTGAAAAAAAAAATCATTATAGAACATTTAAAACGTTTACTCAAAGTCTTTACTCACTACGTTTGTCTCGGTTATATTCAAGAGGAGTGTTATAATCTGCCTTAAATCAAAAGGGTGAAAGGTAGCACTCCTGTGTTCTTCCAGTAGTAATCAAACTTGGTTTTATCTGTCCTCATTAACTCATTCAAATATAGATTCTAAAGTGGTTCGAAACTTCCAAACCTTCAATTTTCGGACTTTACAGTATCTACGGCGCAGACCTGTTTTGAGTAGCTCTGTAACTGGTGCAAGAATACATGCACACAGCGTTATTCCATTTGTGAAGTACTACATTGAGTAACGACGTTCAGAATTCCAGTAAATGTCATATGAACAACTGAGATCATGCTTAGCAAAGTGATCATTACTCACAGTTTCGTTGCAAGAAGTTCCGGGATCGATTTCGAGTGTGGGTTTCCAAATTCGGTGTTTACCCATGATGAGGAGCTACTTAAATTAAGAAGCAGTAGGCTCCATACTCGAAATCCTATACATTCTGTAGCACAATAGTTTAATATTATTAACACGGAGAACGACACAAGTCCCCCGACTTTACTGATCTGTAGACAGCAATGTAGTTGAAAGCAACGTCCAAATATCAGAAGTGGACAATGAGAAATTTTTAACAGAACCAAACCACAGAAATGCTGAGAAACGATGCCTGAGACGAGCGAAGATCTTCAGTTGTACTTCTTGTGCTACTGTCAAGAATATCCACTGAAGTGGGAAACTACACTGGGTAGTAGAATAATAAGTGAGAGACGACCTGAACGATAAGCACTTACAATGTTCATCGTTGCCTCATCTTCCTACTCAACCGCCACTTACAAAATCTCTAGACATTACTAGAAGTTTATTGGGCTACACATGTTTATCTTTGTAGCGTAGATCTTCATCATCATCAATGTCTCTTTTTTTTCTTCAACAAAAAGGATCCACTCTGCATATATTGTTGTTCTTCACCTGACAAAGTTCCAGACGCTAGTTCATCAAGAATTTAGTGATTTTATGTTTATTTTATTTTCACGAATAATTCCACTCATGAAAAATACAGCGTAAGAAGGAAAACAATACACTCGACTGCTCGTTGTATGTGTATTTCTCTCTCTCTCTCTCTCTCTCTCTCTCTAAAAAAAAAGGTTGTTTCCTTCTTTTTATTAGTTAAATGTCAGATTGAATTGTCATTATCTGTTAGATAACAGAAAACTTTTCTGCTTCATTCGCGTTTCTTCTTAACAACCTTCGTTGCTGTATTGATATTTTGTTTCACTGCTTTTCGGTAAAAAGTGAAAGAAAAGGTTAGCTTCTCCTTAAAAAAGGATCACAAAATTGACACACGCTTTAATGCTGAGATAGCACCAAAAACGTCTATTGTTTCTGGATACAAAAATTGCCTATCAGTCGCTTAACAAAAATTGCCTGTTCTTCAGTGCATCTCAGAAATTGAACAGGAGATTATAGACACACTAAGATAATTTGCGCATGTGCAATATATGTATAAGACGTCTGATTAATTACGTCATGCGCAGATCCTTCCTGTGATCTAATTCGCGCATGCGAAACATATGAACAGTGTGCCAGAGTGATGACGTCATGCGCGCATCTTTTCTGTGATTTAAGACAAACTATCTCGCGCATGCGCAGCATGTGTTTCAAGACAATATGCAGTGTGAATAGAGTGCCGAGTGATGACGTCAAGAGCGGACCCTTGTAGCGAAGAATTCGAGATCACTTTCCAAACAATATCGGTTTCTAATGGAATGTAAAAGCACGAATGTTTAAAGTGTTAGAACTATTAAACAGCTGAATCTATAGTACTTTCCAGAAAGGAAAAGGTCTTTCAATCCAAGTTTATCCTTCTCCACCCACCTTGAAATTCATATCATTTTCGGTCTTGGTGTGGATTTTTTATTATAATACTTTCTCTTCTTTATCCTTCAGGAATAAATTCAACTGCATGCTAATATTAAGTTTCGTTTCCTCGTAGTATACTAAATCCAACAAACCTCTTTTCCAGACTACTTATCAAGTACTTCATATTACTTAAATTTAGAAATCAACTTCAATATTTTTTTTCAGGTTCACATTTCAAAGGCTTCCAATTTTCGTTGAACGCTCCTTCGTAGAATCCATGTTCCTTCAAGTCCCCATACAAAAAATTTAATTAATCTTTCTTGCAACTCTTTCTTTATTGGTGAACATAACAGAATGTCCTTTGTGAATGTCTCTTTCGTCAGTATTATTTTTGTCCTTTTCAGAATTTATGTCCTTATTTAGAATCCTTCTCAGACACTTAAAGTTGGTTAACTGTTCTACCTTTTCGTCTCAATTCTGCTATGCTCGGTAGTTTCTTCTGATCCACTCTTTTCTATTCTTATTTCACGCTCTCCATAGCTTCTTTTTTTATTCCCTTAGGCTCTTCCTATTGCTTGGTTTTCTATCTCTGCACAAACTACGAGATCATCTGCAAATCTAATACATCTTATTTTACTTCCTCGAAAGCGTGACGAATCTATCGATATGAACTCTTTTAAGAACTTCTTAATATGTTTTAAATAAAGTGCTTGAAATTTAGTATCCTTTGCCCCTTCTCTACTAATGTCACTTGTTCTTCACCAAAAATTTCTCCCATTTACTGTCTCATTCTTCATGTGGTCACAAATAGTTCAAAATGTTGAAACTACAATTCTGACAAGGAGACCGTCAGTGATATCATATCGAAACCTACCCTGAAATGTTACTAGGAGTATCTACGTCCTATAGAGAGGTAATATACAAGAAATTAGCTGTCTATATGAACTGCAAGATGTTTGCAGTATTAACATATTGCCTAGGTATTACCTGCCTATATTTTATGATTCAATCAAGAGGAGTCATTTTCGTCCTGGAATAAACACATCAGAAATTTTCTTTTTGTAAAAAGTTAAAATTATATGGATTTTACAAAAACTTTTAATTTGGGGGGCTATAGATCCCCTAAATACGTCCCTGGCGAGGAGTGCTCCGGTGTGGAAGGTGACGCTACATCTCGGTAATGTTTCTTTCCAGGAGAAAAGAGAAGTAGAAGTGACTTCTGTTGATTGAATCGAATCATAAAAAGTACACTTTTTGTACACTTCGACCAAAATTCCAGCCCTGTAGTTAATATAGATAGCTATTTTTTGTATTCTATTGCCTCTCTATAGGACGTTGATTTCCCTGGGGGAAATAAAATCAGGGTATGTTTCAATATGATCTCATGAATGGTCTCCTTGTGAGCTACAGAGCATCTTTGGCTACAGGCCACCTTCAATTTTGTGTCGCAAGGAGGGGAGAACAGCGTCCTGACACTGAAAAATCTCTCGATAGACGTCAGTAAGGCTCTAACCTGGATGTTTTCTAATAGATCGGAATGTCTATTAGAATGTTAGGATGTTAGGATTGTCCTTAGGATGTTAGGATTGTCTTCAGCCGATAGAACCCAACGACAAATAATCATCGGTTCACCTTGCCCAAAGACCTTAATGTCACAAACCTTGCTCAAAGAACACTCATTGTCATTATCCTTTAGAGAAGTTCTTCGCACGGTTCAATTCCTAGCCAACTTCCTTCAAAACTGCCGTTACAGTCTCCAGGTTGATACCATCGAACACTTTCTCCAAATCGATTAGCGAAAAGCTTAAAATACTATTTTTGTCACTAATGGACAGTTAAGTCTAAAACGTTCATATGAACCATGCTTACGATATTCCTCAAATTTTCGTTAATGGATACATAAGACAAATGTCATACAAGAAAACAAAAACATTCCTGATCTCACAAATAGTCCAAGAAGGAAGAAAAGGGACAAAGATCCTTTTCCAAAAACAAATAACTCTTTGTAGACGAAAAAAAAAGAAAGAAAAAAGTTAATATGTCTTCGAATTTCAAATTTGCTTTCAAAAATTCCTTGTTAAAAGTAGTTGTAATCTTGACGTCGAATGATTTTTCTGGACTTTTCTTTCTCTCCTTGTGTTTTATTACTTTTCTCCTGATATTTCCACAGAAAAAGAAAAATACATTTGCTATCCACTGAACCAGAAAAACATCCTCCCTCACATTACCCACCCTACCCTATCTTACACTTATATATATATATATATGTGTGTGACATTTCTCTCTTTCCGTCAATGTTTTTTTTCGTCAAGCTCTTTTCGTTGAAAAGAATCCCGTCCCCACATTTGTAACCTTCGCATAACATAGATGTCAGCCAGGACTATTTCTCCATGCTTTCATTTTTCGCTACTGCTTTTGTTTGGACAGACAGGAATCGTCTAAGTTAATGGGACGCAGAAGACGCGCGTTGATGGTGGCAATTTCTGGAAACAAACACCAGGCTCTGACTCCGAAAATTATTTCCGAAACGTTCTTTACTTTGAATCCTCTTTTTTTAGTTTTCTTTCCTTCCTTTTTTTTTTTGGTTTTCTTTCTTTCGTTCAGAAAAATGGGGAAGAAAGCTTCATCATTCCTCGTCAGAGGAAAAACAAACAAACAAGTAACCTTTAAAAGACAAGTAAGTAAGTACCAGTAATAAAAACAAGCAGCTAGAGAGTCATGAGAAAAATAAGGTTTAAGTCCGTTGATAATGACGGCCTATGTAGAAGAGAATAGTTACGACCCAATAGATGTCTCCACTTTTACGACTCTCGTCTTTCACTACAGTTTACTTGCTCTTTTCTTCTTTTTTCTTCTTCGTCTCTTCACCTTTTCCATTCCTACTATTTTAAATCCATTTTCCTTCCTTGCGAAAATTTGTTTCTTATGTCCTTCATCAATTCCTTTTCGTCTTCATCTTCGTAAAACAACTTCATTTTTATGTGCACTTTCTGTTAAAAGCTGATTTGTCTGGTAAACCAAAAAACTTCTGTTTTGAATATCATTAAACCAGTCTTCTCTCTATTCTGGACAAAACCTTTGTTGATGACTAAGCACTTCTAACTTGTTATAGGTCTATTTCGTACTCACATGTGTTCCATATTTGTTAAACCCTGAATATACTTAAAAATATATATTTGTCACTAAAACATTGGCGCACAGTCTGATCCTGAGAAGGAAAGTGCAGCCAGCTCTGCCGATGTATATAACTGAAACGAATTTTCTTGTGTTAAACATTTTATTTCATCTTACCATTCGTGATAATGAAAAGTAATAACCTAACCCGCCTTCGCTCACTCGGTCCGTGAAACATATAAAAATATTGAAAATGA
>JAGDQP010048341.1:0-10474 GCA_022664845.1 Lepisma saccharinum
TGCAATGAATTTGAGAGGTACATTTTGAAAATTATAAGTTGTTAAATACAATGAGTTAGTCCATATAACTTCTTTTTTGTATCTTTTACACTGTAATAGAAATTATAAACCTACACCATATTTATATCTGCTTATTATATGCAGGTTATATTTTGTGAATTTCTCGGGTATTCTAGAAATCGAGCAGTCACGAATTTTCATAAATCACGTAGTTTCGTATTTCAGTTACCAAATACAGTTTTTTTCGTAGCTTCCTATTCCGCAGGAAATTTCTAAAATATCCCTCATCTATGAAAATCCCTTGTAGAAAACATTCGGCGAAACGGGATTAGACCAAACGGGATTTCTCGTATGGCCTAAAGCCGAGATAAGATTGACATGTTGATAAAAACAATAAATATAGCGTTAGGCGATACGGGATTAGGCCAAACGGCAGGACACCAAACATTATTTGGTTGGTTTCATCAAGCTTCGTTATGAATTTAACGAATCGTTAACTAACTTCAATAACTTTAATATTAAGTAAATTCACTAAGTAACGATTCGTTAAAATCTTAACGAAGATCGGTGAGAACCACTATAAGAACTTAAAATTGGAACATAGAATACTGTTTGATTAAACGAAAAAAGAACTTACTGTCATTTATAGTGTTTTCTACAAAAGAACTTCCAATTGTCTTTCCAGCTACGGTGATAAAATGTTTCCATAGTCATTAAAGTCTTATCCAGTAATTAACTAGAACCTTAATTAAACTCAAGAAGGTTACAGAATTATTCGTTCGTTTCGTACATAACGACATTCTTTAGACAGGACCATAAATACAAAAAGAAGTATGCTATAAAAGAAGATAAAAATGCATTTTTGAAAAATTCTTTTATGTAGTTCTGCAGAGTACACGAGGAGCAAACATTTAAGAAAGTCTGTACGTTCGGATTAATTATTAAGAGGAACGAAGTACAGAATCTGTGATTGGATCTGATGTTGTTCTTTAAGATCAACATTTATACTTATTGGTGTCCGTCTTCGTTCAACACGTTGTTTTTAATTAAACGTTTCTCAGAATTCCTTGCATTTTCCCAAGTGTTATTTTGTAAACCATAGGGCTATATCGAAACGTTGTTTTAAACTTTGGACCTTGGAACAAATAACACAATAGATTTTGTTTAGCTGTCTAATCCTGTAAATACTGAAGACTTTGCGTAATGATAATGAGTTCAATCAGAATACTTTGAGTATTTCCTCTATTATATTTTGAAGCTGATTTTTTATTTGTAATCACAACGAGCATTACAAATTGCTTTTGAATGTAGTTTATAAAAAAGAAATAATCAAAATTAAGACTGTTGCAACAAGACATCCGACATGGCAACACTACAATTTTCCTGTCTATTTTTCCCGAGTTTCCCATCCCAATTCCAACCCTCCTTTTCCCAACCCTCAACTCAACTCAACTCCAAGAGCGCGCACACACCGTATCGATTTTACATCCTGGAAACTACGCAACCCCCATTTCAGCGAAAGAAAAACCCCAACCCCCGGCAGCGGCGGCGGCACACGCCCTCCCCTCCTTGTCTTCTTACGTTTCCCTCCCCTCCTACACCTTTTCCGTTTTCTCTTGTGCTGCCTTCATCCTCCATTCTCTCTTTTTCGAGCGTTTTCTCCAACCTCCTCCACCCACTTGCACTCAATTCCTCCTTCCTTGCCGCCCACTCCCTCCCCCCACCTTCTGTTTAAACAAAAAGTCGTGTTTACAGTGGTAAGATTAAACATTTGGGGATGTCCATTTTCTTAGACTCGCTTGAGATTTCATTACATCGGCGCGCGGAGAGAATCTGAAGACGTTAGCAGGCAAACCGAAAGAGAAAAGGAGACGAAAGGTAAGTAAGGCAAGAAGAGAAACGCTTATTCAGACATTGCTCCTGATGACGAAGAACAAGAGTTTCTCCCAAAAGTTTTGGTTGGAGGAAAACCGTTTTCTCAGGCTAATACTCTCACTCTCTCGTTACTGGATCTGGTAGCGTTAACAGCGGTGCCCCACAAGGGAATCCCTTGAAACTTCAAGGAGAAGCGTTATTATACAGAACTTCCAGATAAATTGGAAGCTACCTGTATTTTTCAAATATTTTAAAGATACGGTGTTATATACTCATATATATCTGTAGTCTCTCTCCTTCTTTCTCTCTCTCATTATCTATCTACCGACCGAGCAGATTCCTCTACTACTACAATAATAATAATAATAATAATAACTATACATTTTCATTTGAAATTTTCAAAAATGATTTTCAATGCTTTTTCTGAATTTATAACTTAGCTAATCTGACCTTGATTTTTAATGATTAATTTTCTTTGAATACGACAGTCCCGTTCTAATCGAATAATTAAGAGTTATTTCTTTATGTTCAATGCATAAGAATAAGTGAGTTCCAAAAGGTTGCTCTTCCCTCGCCAAGGAGCAGCATATGTTTAAAAGTACCTTTAGTTTGGTGAACTCGCTGAAATGTATGTATGCTACGAAGAAAACAATATTGAATCTTCAAAAACATTCTCTAAACTAGCTAGAAAGCCCTAAATTATTAATTTAGAATTCTAGTCAAAGGAAGATCCCTGTGAAAGATGAACCGACGGTGACTTGACATTGCCTTCCGCCCAATTGAGAGTATGTTGTAAGAAAAGGCACCTACGTTGATTTCGAACCACTCAATTCATTAATCGCTGACATACTAAATAACTTAACAGATAACCAAATACACAAATAATTTTAAATTATACCTACATGTCTAGACAGAGTTAGTTTTATTGTCAATTTAACATTCATTCTTTACCTACGAACGCTATAGAAACTCAGAATTACTGTTCATTGAATAAACAGTTTTCTGAGAGAATGTTTTTGTTATGATTAAACAAAAATCCCAGGGGTTTAGAGATTCGTATATTGAAAGCGAAAATCTCAGATTTATTTAAGTTAAATATTGACTAAGTAGACAAAATAATAGGACCAAAAATTAAATAGATGTCACCACTAAGTGCTAGTTAAATAAACATATTTTTCATTCATTCATTATGCTCTCTTTCACGTACGTTGTATTCCTTTTCTTTTCTTCTTCCTTTTTTTTAAGAGCCTGCAGGGAAGTTATTTATGTGGGCTTCCTATACACTTTTCCATCCTTGATTTTAAAGAATTTATTTACTGACATGTGTAATAAATCATCTTAAAGGTGTAATAACAACTAATGATGAGTTACAGCAGGAATTATTAGGGTAAGGTGGTACACTTTGGATCATTTCAAATATAATTCATAATTATAACTTAACTATGAAGAAAAATCCTGGTATTGCTAGCATTTTATATTACTATCATGTTCTATATATACTAACGTGATATGATAAAATCAAACATTAACATAGGAAAAAAATATTAAAATCCATTTTTAAAAATGTTGTTTAAAATTATAATCTACAAACATTTGTCACATATAAATTGTTTTTCGCCTCTTGACCCAACACAGACTTCATGATAGCAACAGTTGCAAATTTAACATCTAATCCAATCACCTTTTGTGATTGATTTTTTTGACAAAATAGCTTACAAAGCAAAACGCACGTGCATCATCATTTTTCACTGATCTATTTGCTTTTATTCTTTGAGTTTCGGAACAAAAAGCTCCCAGTACGAATTTTCTCATTACGTATGGAGACAGTACAACCTCATCTCCGCTACTCTTAGGCCTATCGTTATTGAAGTGGAAGCCCCTTTCATCCCACCGACCCAAATCCAAACTATCGAAATTACTACCATAGATTTTCACGATTTCTAGGGTAAGATGTTCAAAACTAAAGTCCTCGTAGGATGCTACTGCAAATTCAGAAGTATTTGATTTTACTTTTCAGGGAATTCGATTTGCATTGTATGGTGGATGCATTGTGTAGTGGTCCACTCATGCCTCGTGTAAGAATGTGATTGTCTCACGCTGAGAAAGAAACTTACATAAAGAAGTTAAAATAAGATAAAATAGTATAGGCGATTACAGCACTATGGCTTACGTCGCCCGTCTCGATACGTAAAGAATTTTTTTAATAGTTAAATAATGTTATTGCAGCACGAAAAGAAATACAGAAATAGACGACGTGATTCTTTACAGCTATAGATGAGATAGACACCCCTACTTAGGTCTAACCCCCCCTCTCTCTTATTATCAAGGGGTCCCGGCTTCGATTGAACGTTCTTCGGAATTTGAATTTATTTTAAGACTTTTAGGCAACTATGGCTCAGGGATGGTGATGATGGGATGAATTGGTGGAATGAAGAAAGTGGGATGAAACGGGAGCACCCCGATAAAACCCACGCACACGGTGTATGTCCACCACAAAGCCCACATGGCATGAGCAGAGATCGATCCGACTACCCGTAGCATCAGAGGTGAGCGCTCTACAAACTGAGCCACCGTGGCCCCGTTTAAAATTAAAAGTTTTGTCATTAGAATGGTAAAATTAACTCCACCCAATAGAAAATTTCATCAGCTCGCGTTGCCCGGGAATATGTAAATCACAGCTCCTTCCTTTAGCAGAACGTTGTTATTCTCATCAGCATCACCAACATAGTTTTTCACTCCTCGTAGGTTACCATTTATGAATTCAAAGATTTATTCTCGTTCAAGATATTTAGTAGGCCTATTTTTTACTGTTTAAGTGTAGACCTAAGTATTGTATTTGTGGATGTCTTCAACAACAACAACAACAAACTATTATCTTGAATGTATAATCTACTTAGGCCTACAACTGTGCACTCCAACTTCATACAAAAAATACGTTCTTTTTCCGAACTGACGCGAAGCGTGGTGGATCTGCGCCATGCGTATCTCGTAATCAAGTTTAAACCAAGAATTTCAAATAGTTTTCCTGTGCGCCAGAACAATGTTGTGATAGTGTCTTAAAACAAAACCATAGCTGTTTTGCTTCTCCATTCCCCCCTCCTATCACGGAACGTGTAAAATGTGTGATTTATAGCTTTTAAGTTTCATCAAATTCATAAAACTGTAAAGATTTTCTTTTTCTATGAACAGCTGCAGAATTTAAGGTCGTGGCGTTGTACCAGCAAGCCTACTAACACAGAGAAGCATTGCATAGACCAGACGAATACAATAGAAAATATCCACGCTGTTGCCACATTAAGTAAATAAAAGCTTGCGTCTGTTTAATTGCATATCGTAACAAAACAGTTGTTAATGACACGCATTGTTATTCATTATGGAAAGATTAAAATGAATTTGTACAGTAATTCTTCTATGTAGAGCTTTCATGCGCTGCAGGAAGCTGTGGAGTGGGGGATAAATTGGTAACAACGCGGACGTTGAAGCAAAGGCCACGTGACAAGTGGGTGAAGTCTGGTCAGGCCGGGACCTATTATAGTACGATTTAGGTGAATGGAAGGTAACTTCTCGTTAAATGCATTTTTAAGTCCAATTCTCCCATTTACTCCCATGTATTTAATATTCTAAACACCGCTAAAACTTGGTGGCTCAGTAGGTAGAGCGCTCACCTCTGGTGCTAGGAGACATCGGATCGATCCCTGCTCATGCCATGTGGGCTTTGTGGTGGACAAATACCGTGTGTGCGTGGGTTTTCTCGGGGTGCTTCCGTTTCCAACCACTTTCTTCATTTCACCAATTCATCCCATCATCATCCATACGGCCTGAGCCAAAGTTGCCTAAAGACCTTAGAAATGAACCGTTATAACTTGTGGATTATTTGTGCCTTTTGAGTGAAACTTTCTGAGGTGTTATTTGTAATTGTGTAGTATCTATTGCAACTGCACACTCGTTTAAAAAAAATGCACGTTCCCCTTCTTTCTCTGTACTCTTCAATTGTAAATTCGATCCATATGCATATTTTTTAAATGTTCGTTCTGTTGTAATTTTTCTATGTAGGCACTAATGTTAATTAATTTTTTGCGTAGTGTAGACGACATTACTGTATTGGCCTTACATAATATCTTTGTTTTTCGATACACGTGCAAAAGAAAGTTATATAAAAGAAAAAGAGCACTTTTTAAATTAACCTTTGGTACTTTTACATCGATTTCTAGCAGTACTTCCATCAATATCGATAGAACACGAGAGACTGATGTTGTGCTGCGACGCTTGTATAATCAATTGTATCTTTAACAATTACCATTATTTAGTTACCAGGAATTAATACTTAAGTGTACTAACCATTCATTAAATTGTGACAAAAATACAGTTCCCTAACTTACCAGTTGAAGAAAATGTAAAGCTCAGGTTTAAAGGTACAATTTTTTTACAGGACGAAAAACAGGATATTATATTTTCGTCTCTTTTTTTTTAAAAAAAAAACTTGGACTGCAGATAACATTGTTCAATTAAAAATTCATTACAAAGTAATTAAACTGGTATAAGTATTTCTGTATGTTTCGCAATTTAATATTCGACTAATCGAATGAATGGTTGTCATTATACGATTATCCTAATTAAACTGCCGTCATTTGAACAATTGATCGACTAATGAATACTCGAACAATTATGGTTGAAAGTAGTAATTGAATAATTACATGACAAGTAACGAATAATTAATTATCTAGCTGAGAAATAATCCAACAAATGGTTATTACTCTTTTGTTTCACCTATATTGTCAAGGTTTTGTTTAGCATATAGCTGTCGCGTTGAACTCAACAAAAAAAAAAAAAAAACTGGAACACTGAGAAGGCGGTTCCAGCTCATTAAATAATAATAATAATAATTAATCTGGAAAATAAAGATTATTGGACTAGAGTGTGTCGCGATCGGAATATGAAGCACGACTGTGTCATTCACGCGCAACCAATGCCATCTAGTAGCGGTTTTACGTAATATACGTGCACTGTAAATAAAGTATCCAAATCATAGTTTGCAAGTTCGTACCGTAGAGTGCGATTGCAACGTTGTGGGTTCGAACACCCTGGGCAGCGATGTTTGTGTGTTTTTAACTTAGTTCTAAGGGTATCAGTCGAAATAAAGAAATTTAAGTTGAAATCAATAAAATAAAGTTAAAAATTGGTCAGTGGATAAAGCTTCGGCTTGCTAAGTAAAAATCCCGGGTTCGAATCCCAACGGGAACAGGACCTTTTTTTTATTTCTTTCCTTCAAACTAAATTTCTGTGTGTTCATATTTATTATCATTATGATGATTTCTTGCATTTTTCGTAGATTAGATTCGTGACCATGAGTTAGGATAGGTTCGGTTATGTATCTTTACACACTCCATTTCGCAGTGAGGTCTATGTCACTCAACACTATGTCATTTTGAGGGATGTCCCCCAGAGTATAGTGGTTGGCGCGATGAACTACAACTCACAAGGTTCCGGGTTCGAATCCTGCCCACAGACAGTTGCAGAATTTACATACTAGAGAAGCTGTCTCAAAACGTAGAAATGGAAGACTTTTTTTTTTTTTTTAAGCAAACTCCAATTTATCCAAACAATTTGTGGATTTTATCTTAATAAACTTCGTGTTCTGTGAAAATCCAGTGTTCACTAAAGCACCTAACCATAAGCACATACTTTGGATTCCAAGACGAGCAATCTTGAGATTTACGTCATAGTCTAAAATCTAAATACGTATTTACACCTATAGAAGTGCTTCCTTAGAACTTCATGATAATTATGGATGGTAAAAATATTTGTTGGCAAACTTTCATTTTGACTGTCAAATGCGACTTTCCATGAAGTAAAGAGAGAATACGTTTCGTGAGGGAAGGAAAAGATAATATCATTGATCCTTCTTCCTCCCTGTAATAGAAGACCTGAAGATGATGTTTGGTGTGATGTATGATGGGAAACGACAGGAAAGGTAAACAGCGGGAAATTTTGCGGTTAGGGTGGTTATTCTTAGCGGCCATCATATCATATGTCAGGATAAATAACCACAGGGGACACCCAGCGCGATTTGAGGGTGGACCGAACAGAACATCCAGTTTAGACGTGTATTTGATCACTACGGATGCCGTGCGGAGAACAGTTTCTTCAAGAGTTCATCATCGTCCCCTTAGGTCTTGTGGTTGTGTGTGTGAGAGAGGTCTTCTGACTTACCATGACTTTGGTTAGTATTACACGAGAACCAAGATCCTATGAGACATCCCTCCTCTGTTATGCATACCACTAGCATATGCTCTGATTGTGCTCCGTATGATATACGAGACTTGTTCAGTATGTCTTGTAAAATAAAGGGAAGTTTTCGTTTACAGATGCTTGCTTGGAGCCCTAAGAGGATGAAAACATAATATTCTGTGGAATATCGTGGATTAGTGCAGCCGTCGATTCATCTGAACGCTACCACGATTTGACTACGAAGAGTTTTCTATCAGATTTTGAAATGAAATGTTATTGCTGTGAATAACAATCATGAGTTGTAGTGGTAACTCTTTCTATGTCAAATTAATCTCAAATGAAATAATGAAAGTACCGTTGATTCAACAAAGTAGTGTTCACATACTCGTCCATTGATCTCGCTGAAACTTTTGCTTTCTAGACTTTTTTGATACAAGCCCTTTAATACATGTTATTTTTGTTATCGTTCTATATTACACAAGCTCGTAGCCAGACGAAAACAGTAGGGGGGCTAGGACAAATTTAGGGGGGGCTAAGGCTAGGACAATATTCACACATGCATACTATATGTATGTATGTCAAGTATTAGTAGGGGACTAGGAAAATTTTAGGGTGGCTCAGCTACGAACCTGATAGTAGGTATTATGATTTGGAAATGTTTCAAGACATTTCAGAACACTCTTCACTTCCAATCCTATGAACGCTCTACTTTCTATCTGGCGATCACTCTTCAGCGGATATGGATAGGAAAGAAAACGGCGAGGAATTTAGTTGATGTTCCACCTGGCTTTCATCTGGTGAAACCGAGGAAAACATTGGAAGACGTCTACCAGGATGATAGCCAGTGGGGCTTGAACCCGCATACCTTCCCGTTCGCATCCGAAAGCCAACCTTTCAAAAATAACTTACAAGGTCAATCAGAGCCATGCTCTATCGTTAGTATATGAATATTATTATTAAATCGTGGTAAGACGCCCATTGGACGAGGTAATTCAAACAAATACCTCAAACTATTGGACAGCACTGTCACATCCAATGAAAAGTATTCACATATAATATTTCTTCTCAAAAACATATCTTGAATACGGCTTGATGAGCAGAAAGTAACACCTGATGTCGTATAGAAACTCGTTCTTGTGTCATTTACGATATAAATTATATTAACTTGTCTAGTTCCATCTGTCAGTCAGTTATTGTATGTGGTGTGTATCCACTTTACTGAGGAAATTCAAGTTCTGTCTCTGTGTGTGTTCTCTTTTATGTATGTGAAGCAGTTGTGCGTAAATACATCTTATCGACTGTCCAACGTGTTCAGTTACTTGTTGGAGCTCGTAAAAATGACACGAGATATGTGTATTGTTCGCATGTGCTCTGATAAAAAATGCACGTACGTTTACATGCAGCAGTATCCGTTAATCATAAAAATCTTTTATGACAACAAAACATGCATAGAACAAATAATAAATGCATGCTGCTAAAAAAAATATAACGTTAAAGAAATTAACGAACTAGTTTGTCTTAATCAGGACGACACCTCTTATCTCCTTTCTGTTTAAGAAGAACGCTCATTTTCTTTGTGCATAGTTATTAATGTTGATAATGTTTATCTGTGTTTTGCACGTAACAAATATTAGCCTAAATGGTAAACAGTTAATTTATGTTACCTGAAACAATAGAATAATGACTTTAATATCAGCAAATAAGGTCTGATTTTTTGACTTTCGTTTTCTTCAATATGTCTTAATTTTTTACGTATATAGTTGTACGTTGCGCGCAATTATAATAATTGAAATTCAATTAATTATATGAAAGACCAGAATACATACTGTAAAAAAAATCGTGTACTCAGTACACACTTCAGCTTTTGATCCGTTCTGTATTTTAGTACATGTGTGGACAGTATGTCCTGATATTTCCGGGGTATTCATTCGTTCATCGAACTTCTTCAATTTAAACCAGTTATCACCGAAATCACCCAGATTTATCCACGCTTCCGCCCAATTTTTGGCAGAAGTCCTGACGTTTTTAATCTAAAAAAATAAAATAGTCTAACGTAAATTAATTGACTGTACTTGGTTAAAAAGTTAGTCAACTAACGTGGAGAGTTAAACCAAACTGTCTATATTTGGTTAAAAGGTTAGTTAACCAACGTGAAGCATTTAGTCAACTATCTGGATTTAACCGCTTAGTGGTAACTTAATCGGTTAAGATGATAAGAAAAATAAGTGAACAGAAAAATTCAGTGACTAGAATGCTTCGTTAAGAAGAAAGGTCACGAAGTAATAATTTACTTGCTAGAGGTGCAGGTCCTGTTGTAGGTATATAGTTATAATAAAGTATACTTTGAAAACGAACTACCGTTTCTACAAAA
>JAGDQP010048343.1:1009-14776 GCA_022664845.1 Lepisma saccharinum
ATGGTGAATCAAGTGATAATATAAAAGAGTTAAATGAACCAATTGGGGTACGAAGCACTCTTGAGCAACAACATTCTTCTAATGTAAAAATAAAAAAGTTTGCATGCAGTGTGTGTGGACAAACGTTCTCTCATCAAAGAAGCATGAAACGACACACAAGCATACATACAGGAATAAAACCTTATGCCTGTTCTGTTTGTGGAAAATCATTTTCTCGGGGACAAATTTTGAAAGATCATTTAAGAATTCATAGTGGAGAAAAGCCTTTTATGTGTACTATATGTGGATGTGTTTTTGCTGGGAAAGGAAACTTGCAAATACATGTTAGAACGCACACAGGCGAAAAACCATCCTCGTGTTCTGTCTGTGGGAAATCATTTTCTCAAGGTCAATATTTGAAATATCACATGAGAACACACACAGGCGAGAAACCATTAATATGTTCTGTATGTGGAAGTTCCTTTTCTGAGAAAACACATTTAAAAGTACACATGAGGACACACACAGGGGAAAAACCATTTACATGTTCTATTTGTGGTAAATCATTTTCCCAGAACCAGAATTTAAAAGTTCATGTGAGAACACATACAGGTGAAAAATCGTTTTCGTGTTCATTGTGCCAAAGGTCATTTTCTCAGCGTCAGCATTTGAAAGATCACGTAAGAACACATACAGGTGTTAAAGCATTCTCGTGTTCTGCGTGTAAGAAATCATTTGTGCGCGACAGAACCTTAAAATTACATATGGAAATGCACACCAACCCGAAACTGTATCCGTGTTCCAAATGTGGTAAAGCATTTGCCCGAGAGGACGTCTTCAAACGTCATTTAAGTGCACATACGGGTGAGAGACCATTCGTATGTTCTGAGTGTGGTAAGGCCTTCTCTGATAGAAGCCACATGAATCACCATATGTCAACACATACAGAGAAGAAAATATCGTATCCTGTAGGTGGAATTAAATTTTCCGACGGAAGTCTAAATTTTGAAAATACAGAAAATAGGAACTAATCATGTACTTTTTTGCAAAATTATTCTGCTATTGAGTTAGCTTGAAGCTATAAAGAAGCGCGACTGCACAGGATATAATATACTCATGTACGCTGTGCGAGTTCGTTTGCTGAGGAAATAATCTGCAAATTAGACAACATTCATGGTAATTCGTGTACTGTATAGACTAAACGTCAAATACTTTCAAATATATGTACAATGTGCAGATTTATCCTTGAAGACATACCTTAAATTAAGATTTGTAATGCTGTTAAACAAAAATAGCGTTTTCTCGAATTGGAAAATAGTTCAGAAAATTTGTATATAGTGGTAGTAAGGCCTTATCCAAATCAGTCAAAATGTTCAGTGTTTCCAAAGAACTTTTCATGTTTTTCAAGTACATATTGATCTTAGCGTAGTTGTGTATTGTATTGGTAAGGTCTTAACAAATCGGTCGGAATGGTCAGGTGGCATCTACTGGCGGGAAGGAATTCTTCACGTTTCCTGGGTGTATTTTGGCTTTAACGTCGTTAAGTGAGGGGTTATAAGCATAATAATTAATCACTTAAAACATTTTGCTCTTATAAAGGTTTTAATAATTTTATAGATCTTTCTACATCTCTGTTTCCGTCCAAGCTTACGTGGAATAGTTTTCAAATATATTTTCTTCATAACATGTTTAAGTAAAGAATTCTAACCGCAAAACATGAAAATTTCCATCTTTTGCGTTTCTACAAATATTGGTTTGGATTATCGATTTCTGCGTGGTTCAGCTGGCCAGATAACAATAAAAGTAAATCAACAATCAGATCCTTTTAAGTGTTTAAGAAGATTTTAGCGAAAGAAAGATTGTTAAAGAAAATGACAAATAAAATAGGCAAAGAAAATATCAAGTAATAAATGGAAAAAACAATAAGATAAAATTGTCCCGCCAAACAACAATCAAAAGATGTTCTGTTTGACTCGGCTTCTTTGATATGTGTACAAATAAAACTCTTTGATGAAAGCCGAAGAGGAAGAATATTGCCGAGAAAATACGAACATAAAAAAGAAAAAGAAGATAATATAAATAGGGGAGAGGGTAAGATATGTAGCGACCAATCAAAATTTGTGTGCTAAAATATGTAGTTCATATAATTAGAAACCCAAGCAGATGTTTTTGCACCATATTATAAAACTTTACATTATATTTTCATTGTATTCTCTTGGTTTTATGTGAAAATTGTCCCGCTGATCGTACTTTTTGTCAACAACCACCCGAGTCTATTGTAAACAGCAGCGCTTCGCTCCAACTTTTGTTATCTGATCTAGCAATAAACTACTTATTTGTTAGAAACTGGATGATTTCTTTCAACACTTTCATTAAAACTACCTTGACTTGCAACTTTAGAAAATCGTTGTGATGTTTCATGAAATATATTTCAAGAAGTAGCCTTCCGTTATTTGGGGAAAGTGGAGTTGAGGAACTTAACAAAGATCGAATTAAAGTGAATCTCAGAAAATAAGTGGCAAATGAGTTCCGAATTGAAAGTAGTTGTAGCAGTAAACTTGATTGAGGCCTGTCCGTGAACAGAATCGTGAACACATACTGCTATTGTTGGCCGGAATATGTTACTTTCCCTTATTCTGAGCTCCGCGGCGAAACTCGGGGCCCCACGAGCGCTACTTGCGAAGACAGATAAATTCTCCCTCACTTGCAATAACCTATATATAATTGTGGTTATTTAGGTTGTGGAGAGTCATGTTTATCAGCTATTAGTTAATCGAACAAGTAAGAATCCGGTAACTCTTACGTCACTGACCGTCATCAAAGTGCTTTACTATTCTTTTCAAGTTATTGTGTACTTGCGTAGGAGACCGGCAAGGGCTTTTCGGCATATGGGGACCCTTTGTACCTTAACTGCATTGAAGAGATGAGGGATGTAACGAACGTATATTATAAAGGGAGTTGCAAAGTAAGCCATCTCAAAGTATCTGGCATGGAAATAAGAGAAGAGTATACGCCATAGAGGAACACAAATGCTTCGTTTCGGCACTGCCAAAACATGAAAAAAATTTGATTTGATTTATTTTGTAAGTCAACTTACAGGACTAAATTCCATTTACAAGTGAAATATACCTAGCAGCAGAGAATGTCCGGCTAATATCAACCAAAGGCTGGCCCGATATCATGTGTTTCTAGTGATAATTCTACAGTTTTAAAGAAAGTTATACAACGTAATAATAACAATAAAGGTACTGTAACAGAATTAAGGAGAATAAACAAATATATAGAAGTAAAAGCATAAAAGCTAACAGACAATTTCAAGCGAATTTGTTAACATAGAAACGAAGGATAGCTACAACACTGTAGAGTTTTATATTTCCTATACCATTAATAGTAGTACTGACGCAGCATTGTACTATGAGAGACTTCAGAACTGTACTATCTAAAAATGCATATCCAAATTGTGCAAAATATTACCCAGAGAAAATAGATTTGCTGACATTTTCTTTAGTAAAGGTGGGTCGAAATAGACATGCATAGAACTACTTTCCAATAAGTAACAATAATTTGTTTGGGTCACATTGATCTCTCAAACAGAATCCCCTGGGTGGGTGTTGTGTCCGTGGATCAGCGAACTATTACGATCGATCATTGCAGGCCGTTTGTCCAGCAATGCATCTCGTAGCCATTCCAACTGCTCCAGTAGACCTGTATCGTAATTACCTGGTTAGTTGGCTTCAATTCATAATGGATGATACCGGGTATTCCAGCAAACAGACACTACTTTGTGTGTGTGGATTTTTTTTCTTGTCGCTGCCACCACCACACTTTTTTTACGTTTTAATCTTGTGGTAAACAGTCCATTTGTCGTCCACCGTCATTAGTCTGTCCAGAAATTGCTTCTTTCTATAACGAGTCAATGGGGTACTTCACATTTGCACACACTACTGGTTATATGTTGTCAGCTTCATTTCCAATGTGTTGGAGATGATGGTTAATGGTTGAACGGATCGAATGGAGTACTGTAGCCAATGGTTCGACGTGGATTCCCTTCAAGAATAGCTCGCAACACGTTGTCCAACTCGACGGGTCTCCTTTGCGGGCTAGTGTGTGAACCATTTCTGCCATTTGCTATCTTCAAAATTCCCGTAAACGTATAAGCTATTGAAGTTTTGTACTCCTACCGTGGCTGACTATGACGGAACTCGTAAAACATAACCATGGACTAAATAATAAGATACTGCCTACCTATTTTCGTCTGTGTTAGGAAACACATTTTTGAACCTTGCCGCTAGGTGGCTCTGTTGACTACAGTCGCTGGATTCTTTCAGTAGTAGACACCAGAGTCACCTAACGGCGGGGTTCAAATCATGTGATTTTGAGCAGAAACCCATTATTTTTTGCGCAGAATGAAATACCCTAGCATCACTGAATATTGGAACAATACGTCCAATACGGAGACAGCCTTGATGGATATTAGCTATTATTGGACGGTATTAGCCCGATATTCTGTACTGATAGTCTATGTTGTTACTATAATTACTAATAACATAGACTACTTGTAAGCGGTATAAGTCTATGTTGTTACGTAGTTTATGGCATAACATGGTCTATGGGTTCTTCACACACTGGTATCTTCAAATACATGTCACTGACACACTACTTGCTGCAGAATGATCTAGCTACGTTCGCGGATACACAAGGAACCTTCATATACAGAGCTATTCTCTCTGTTTTTGACGGCATCATTCTACTGTAACGTGTTTTCCCGACTATGTCAAAACGGACTTACTTTTTTGGATGAGTCAGTAAGTTTTAGCGTCGTTACATTTTCTTCATATAGCATGATGTGGGCTCACCTGTTGAATAATGCTATTATATATTAAGCAGAAAGTGAGCAACAATCCGTTTGATCGCCATCCGTTTCCTTTTAGGCTCCAGTAGCAAGGTTTTGAAGCCTAATACGCCCGCGTCTGTCTGTTTTTCGACAACTTTTAACTCAGGAATTACTCGAGCTAGGGGGTGGTTGAGATGTCGTTGGAAAGATCTCCGCGAGACTAGCTCAAACCCGTACACTTTGCAGGGGCGGATCCATAGGCGGTCCACATATACAGAGAATTCCTCTCTAACTACTAGAGCTAGGAAGATGATTGAGGTGTCGATGTAAAGGTCTTGGCTTTACGAGTTTAAACCCGTATCATTGAGTAAGATAGCAGGGGCGGATCTCGAATTGGTAGTGCAACTTTTCAGCTTTGGAACTACCAGAGCCACAAAGGTAATTGAGATGTCGTTGGAAAGAACTCGCTAAGACGAGTTCAAATATGTAGCATTCATCCAGATACCAGAGACGGATCTTGAGATAGGGGAACCAGTTTGTTTCTTTGGAACTAATTGGGATATGAAGGTGGTTCAGATCTCGTTAGAAAGGTCTCGGAAAGACGAGTTCAAACACGCATAATTCATCCAGATCGTAGGTGCGGATCCCGAATTTTTTTGACGGGGAGGATTTTCAACTTTAGAACTGTGATGGCTAAGAAAGCGGTTGAGGTGTCATTGGAAAGGTCTCGCAGCAATTTTCCCAACGGAACATTAATCTTATTCATTACTCTTATAATTAGGGTGATCACTGCTGAAGCCTTGCAGTAGCTTATATGCGCAGTCTCTCGACTGGTCTCCCCTCCTTTGTTTTAATATAAGCACGTTGTGGTACCACCTGAAATACTATATGTGCATGTCATGTATGTTTTCAACTTTATAGTTGGTACATAAAAAAATAAAAATTAACACCACTATGTTTTAAAATCAACACCAAATTAAATCATCCTGAAAAATAAAATCAATTGATGAAGTAAAGTGAAAGCCTGAGCGTTAAGATAACGTGAATTTTTGCAATAAAAATTATTTTCTTTTATTGCCCTAAAATGCTAAAGGAATAATATATTACTTGTTGTATTTTTATTTTATTTTCTATTCTTACACAATTCGCGTGACAATCAAAATATATCTACTAGTTAAATTTCAAAGAAATTTTCTAGAACTTAGCTCGCATAAGATGAATCACTGAATCACCTATAATCTAAATTTATAATTAAATTTTACAAGCTAGATTAGAACACGATTTATACGAATACTGTTTCAGATATGCGCACAGCCAAGCGTTGCGGAATGATCTTCCTGGCCAAATACATCACAACCATGTTCAAATGAATTTGGATTTAAAGGTCTTCGTATCAAAAATCGCAATTAAATATCACTGGTTAAATGCTAAAAAAAAACATTCAAACAAAGTATATTCCACATCTATATTACAGTACAACATAGTTTATCAGACAATTTTAGGATTGCGTGCCTTATCAAATACTTTATTACATTATTCTCGCAATAGTTGACATCTTCATATATGTATTATTCATTGCAAGTTCTAAAAAAGATTTTATGTAGTTTTCCTGACATCTATACGAGTTACTCCACTACCTACTTTGTTACAGCACCGAGCATTACAGAGTTTCTCAAAATGTTTTCTAAGTAGTCTTTCAAATAGAGACTTAGTAACAATTCACAACACTAATATTGTTGATTTATGTGAATTCTTAAATGTTTTTTCTTTAAGCTTCTGTACCCAAATGACTGGCCACACTGTTCACATGTGTAAGGTTTCAAGCCTGTGTGAGTTACCATATGCTCTTCTACCGAACTTTTTCGATAAAATGATTTACCACATTGTTCACATGTATATGGTTTTTGACCTGTGTGTATTATCAAATGACATTTTAAAGCGTATTTTTGCTTAAATGATTTACCACATTTTTCACATTGGAATTTCTTTTTGTTTGTGTGAATTATCGAATGATTATTCAAATTATGTTTGCGTTTAAATGACTTACCACATTGGTTACAAGTATAAGATTTCAGGATAGTGTGAGTTACCATATGCTTTCTTATATCAGCTTTATCATAAAACGACTTACCACACTCTTCACATTTAAAGCATTTTTTGCCTGTGTGAACAATCAAATGGCTATTTAAGCTACTTTTTTGCTTAAATGATTTATCACACTGTCCACATTTATACGGTTTGAAACGTGTGTGGGTTATCATATGCATTCTTAAATCATATTTAGTACTATAAGAATTACTACAGATTTGGCATAAATGCAATTTTAATTTCATTTTTGCGTGAGTTAGGATATGCTTCTTTAAAACATATTTTTGCTGAAATGACTTACCACACTCATCACACGTATAAGAATCAAGAACGGAGAAATGATTGGAATGGAGTACCAAATGACTGTATAAGTTGCTTCTAGACCTATATGAGTTACCACAATGTTCACATGTGTAAGGTTTCAGCTCAGTGTGAGTTATCAGGTGTTTATTTAAAGTATATTTCTTACAAAGTGACTTACCACACTGTTCACACAAATACGACTTTTGATGTGTGTGAACTGCCAAGTGTCTCTTTAAATTCTTTTTGCGTACAAACGATTTACCACACTGTCTGCATGTATATCTTATTGAATTTGCGTGAAATAAAATATGCACTTTCAAATCACATTTCCTGAGGAATGACTGATCGCACTGCTCACAAGTATATGACGGCACTGATACTTTCCGGGGAATGTTAGCCTTCCCTCCAATAGCAACTTTCTGCCTTGTATGTAAATACGTAGATGAGTAAGATGATGATTTTATAATTCTATTCTCATGGCTCCTAAGGCAAAGAAAATAGTAAAACAATCTCAGTAACATATTGACAAATTCAAATGACGAAAAGCCTAATTATATGTATAATAATAGTTCAAAATATAACGACCCAATTTATTTTTTCTTACGCCATACGATAGCTATGAAGATAAGAATTCAGATCCAGGAATTTTGTTTTGCATATATGTTCCTAACTTAATTGTATTCTGACAGGAAATTCCGTTGTAGCTGGACGTGTCAATGGTGACAGTGTGCGACACATCTTAAAAGCAGCGAGCCTTCATTTAATTTCTAACGGCGCTAACAAATAATCAAATAATATAATTTATAATTATTTGTACTTTAATGTGAAAAATATTATACATTCCTCACATGTTTTTTTGAAAAATAAATCTATTGTAACAAATTTATGTGAAACCACGGGTTATATTGCATCCGCTATTAATGAGAGATACCAAATTGATGTAATTTATGTAGATCTATCAAAAGCCTTCGATTCTGTGAATCAAGTTGTTATTGTATAAACTTCAAGAAATGGGTTTAACGACCTTGTACATTAAATGGTTTAATTCTTATTTACAGAATAGATCGTATCAGGTGAAATTGGGTCATGCTAGGTCTAGTAAGAGTAAAATATTAAATGGTGTACCACAAGGCTCGCCCCTTGGTCCACTTTTGTTTATAATTTTCATTAATGACCAACCATCTCATGTGAAAAACTCCAAAATACTTCTTTATGCAGATGACATAAAACTGATGAAAAAAATTAATAATGATCAAGATAGAAGGTATTTGCAAGGTCTTGATAGGATCTCAGTTTGGACATACAATAATGAAATGGTTATAAATAAAGTAAAAACAAAACATTTAAGATTCACTAGAAAAACGCAATATCTCCCAACAACTTATCATCTGGGAAATACAACTATTAAAGTGGTTAATAGAATAAAAGATCTAGGAATTACATATGAAAGTAATTTATTATTTAATTATAATATTGAAAAAAAATGTAATGAGGCAAGGGGAATTATTGGATTGATATTCAATAAATGGTCAAATTTTAAAGAGGCTGCCACGTATATTTATTTGTACAAAGTGCTAGTTAGACCCACATTAGAATTTGGATCAGTAGTATGGAATAATTTATCTCATACTCTTGTACAGAAAATTGAGAATGTTCAATCATTTTTATGAGACGACTTTGCTTCAAATTAGGAATTAATTATTACACAAGAAGTCCAATTGACTGGAAATAGTTTTTAAAATTAGAAATACATGAAAGTAGAAGAAAAAGGTGGATGCCGTGTTTTTAACTAAAATGTTAACGAATATTTATACATCAGAATATGTAATAGAAAATATAGTATACAAAGTTCCCAGGTATGGTACAAGGCACACAAATATTATACAGTCTGGTAACAAAAAAAATTTGTAAGACTTATCAGAAATTACAATATGCTGTGACCCATGTACTTGCCTAAAAAAGGAAAAAAAAAGAAATGAATGCCAATACAAAAAGTAAATATTTAAGGACAATCTTTAAATCATTTAACTTTAAATTTTTATTATATGTATATGATTATAAGCTGTGTATATGGAACATGTGACTATGAATACTGAAATGGTTGTATAACCTTATTATTTTATATGTGCATACGAGTTTTCGTATAATAACTGGGAGTTTGAACCCATTTTTTTTAGACAAGTGCTGTATTTTTGCTTACACTGTTCGCAGCACTAAAATAGAAAATAAACTATTAAACTACTATTTTTTATTAATCAGCTTGGGACTTATATCTAAATATAAGGTTTGTTCTTTTTCAAAAACGGTTGGTCACGCGAACAATCCAAATTGGTATTATCGGAAACGTCACATAACTTTTCTTCTCAATAGTGATTTACGAGCAATACATACAGCTATGAGCAATCACGGTACCCACGCCGTTCTTTGTTAGGTAAAATAAGATAGGTATGTACAATGCATAAGGTCGATTTTGGCTTAAGCTACGCCATGCAACTTTGATTCTTATGAAAGACTCGTATCTTACTGCAACTGCTTATGCAATAAAAATATACCCACTTAAGTTGCTTTTTTGTATAATAACTAAAGATTTATAAGCCCACAAATAATCCTATCTACTACCGAGCTCGAGCTGTAACGCAGATAACAAGTATTATTGAAAAGAAGTGTGATTTCCTGTCCGCTCAGATGTTTAAACACTTTCTCACGTGCATACAAAACATACAGCAACATCACATACACTCATTCACTGATTACGTATGGCTATATTCTGAGTAACACAATAGGTAATATAACACACAAAACTGCTTTGCTTTCCTGGAGGCTCTTCCAAACATTGAGATAGTTATATATTTTGCCAGACCGTTAGAGATTATACAACCTTACAGCAGGTAGTAGGTAGGTTAGATAGGTAGATAGATAGATTAAAAATACAGAAAGAAATGGACCATCGTGGTACACAAATAGGGAACGGTGGGAGGTAACATTTTAGAATACGTGATAAACGTGACTGCCATCTTGGAATGCTTCATGTGGGATGGAGGTATTTATCGTAAAATAGCAAGTGGGTTGTGACATATCAACACCACGAGTATGTTTCCAGAAAGGGAATCTAGGTTTCATATATGGCTTATCGCCTTCGGTGTAGAAGTAATCTTCACTAAACATACGGATCTTTGGTTCTCGCAAACTGATAAAATGAAGCACTGTAATGCACAAATGTGAAATTTTGGAGACGGGTTATATTTTGGAGCACCTAATCAACGTGGCATCAATCTTGAACTGTTTTAAAAAGAGGCGTTTAAAAGACACACATTGCAACTACAAAGGAGGTGAAGGTTGTAAATGTAATCAGGATGTGCAGAAAGCTTTAAGTACTATCTTCAAATTTTATATAATTTAGAAATAGCGACATTGAATTTCCGTAATTAACGGAAATTGTTATCAATACGCCTGGTCCAAAGTCAAGAGGTGTCTCGCAGATCAGTGGCTACAGACAAATAGTTATTCATTTAGCCCCAGATAAGATTCTCGAGCATGTGTTTTATAGGCACATTTCTGCACATTGAACAGGGTACCTCCCACAATCAACACGGATGCATACTGAAGGGATCAATCTTGTAGAAATAACTGATTGTTTAGCTTCTATACCAAACAAGAGAAGGCTAGTTGACGAAATTAAAACAGACTTTAGAAAAGCTTTTGATTGCCTCAATTATTACATTCACTTCAATAAAGTATCGTATTTCAGTATAATTATCGCCATAGTTTCTAAAGTTAACTATCTTAAAGAGCGCACTCAACATCCATTATTTTTCAAGGTACACAATGTAGTTAATATAGAGCTGCGTCTGGAGTTCTTCAAATGTCTAAATTCAGCCCATTTCGTTTCTAGTACCTGATTACAACGGGCAATAAAATTCAACCCTTTGTTTGAGGCACGAGGGAATGTATCGGATTCGAATAGTACGTTGTACCAAATCTGCACACAGAATAGTTGTTTGGATGATTGACATAATTCCTTGGTATCTCTTCTTTGTCTGTAACACTAGACTTTAAACAACTGTGAATCACTACAACAAAAGCACAGCGCGGCTGTTAGTGCACTATTGCCCTGTTTGAAGAGAGTCACGCTGCATTCCAGAGCAGTCTGCTATGTGGAGCCACCAACCGTCATCACAGCTAAACACACATCCTGACCGAATATTTACTGTCAGTGTACGAGGTTCTTTTCGACCCATTCTGTTTCCCGTCTACCAAAAATCGTGCTGGCCAGTCTTATTTATTTTTCCCCCATTTACGCAGTTCACAACAAATAACTATTGTACGTAGACGAATTGAAAATATATAGAAGAGTACAGTCCAAAACATTACGTTACACTGTTAAAATCAGAAACTGAAAACCTAACGAAATGGTGAAGTTTAAATAAACTGGAACTTAACATACGAAAAATAAAGCAGTAACTATTATTAACCAAAAGTAACGACTCACTTTCCAGTAGAAAATGCATGTAACTGCTATAGAAAAGGTACAGTATACTAAGCATTTAAATGTTATATTTGATCATAAATTAACTTCTCAATATAATATGAATTGTATTATTTGTGAAGAATATTGAAATTACGTTTTGTTTTGCGAATGTTATATAATTTTGAAGAAAAGGGAACTTTCTTAAAATTTATAATATAGATGTCAGTTCTAAGTTAGAATTTACACTAATTATTTATTCTACACAAATCCGTATACAAACACAGTAAACAAGTTGAAGAAAAGAGCAGAAGAGATTTATTATTTTTAAGATTTAAGATTGATAGAAGTTGTCCTAAATTTGTACCATATAACATCTTTAGAAGTCCACCTAATATTCTTTCAGGACAGTAGGAGAAACAAATAGAAGTCCTTATACCTTATTTTTCCTTACCTTATTTTCATATCTTATAAAAATAAGGTTACCTTATACCTGATTTTTCCTTCATAATATTATAAGTAGTCAGATCTATTCAAACTATCAACTGTCTGAAATATTTTTTCAACAAACTAAGAGCACGGTACAATTATTTTTATCAACCGTGTAAGAACAAAATTTGTTGAATTTACACCCACTAGTCTTGATTTAACACGTTTTTATTAACTCGCTTTCTTGTCTGTATACTCGGTACAAATTAACTCGCTTTCTTTTATGCCTGTTCGGTACAAATTTTCCAATCGATTTTAAACTCACTTCCCATTACCTGATTTCTTTGAAACTTGCTTGCTTCCGATGACAATACAATATTCAATCATTAGATATAAGACAAAATAATCCAGTTAACTGTAATTAATTAAAATAATTCGAAATTATCCTTAAATGCAAGCAACGTCACAACTATTTTGAGAAAATTGGGTTGCCTACCTCACAGGCGGTTAATATTCATCTATTATACATAAAAAATGTATTAAAAAGGATTTTTTTTTAACACGCTTTCTTAAGATGGACTCAAAAGTAAAAAAATAATAAACTGAATTGATCTTATGAATCGGAAAAGAAAAGCGTGGGTGCTCTTTCTTACCTTATCATACAATAATAATATCTAGGAGCACCCACGCCTTTATTTTCCAATTGTTAAGATTAATTCCATTTATTAGTTTTTAGTCCATCTTCAAAAAGCGTATTTTTAAAAAAAAATCATTTTTAATTATTTTTTAATGATAATATTGATGTATTTTGTAGTGTAGTTCATTTTTTAAAAAAGTATTGATAGAAATTCTAAACTAATTATATTCTGCTTTCCGTTTAACGTATATGCATTTTTCAATTTGTTTTCTTGGTTTGTTTTGCGCGTTACAAGTTTATACTCTTTACTGCACTGCATATATCTCTTAAAATTATGTTAATGTATGCGTATTAGTATTTCTTATCTGTGTCGATCTTTTTTGTACTTATTTGTATTGTGATCTAACCCTTAAGTTAGGAATCAGACCATTGTGTTCTCATGAATAAATATTCGAAAATTGTAGTGATTTGATACCGAATACATCCACAGAATTAAATTGGCATTGTAATACATCGATATTAAGATATGAACTAACATTTATGATATACCACTAAACTGTTAAAACTACAGACTACAATCTATTAAATCTTGTACCTTATCACAAGAAGCGGATGCTCGCCATTCATTTCAGTTTCTGTGGACTTGGGATCTTCCACTCTTTCAATGGAGTTTACATTGACACTCATAATATCGAAGCAAGTCGTAGGCAGAGAGAGGCGCTCTAAAACAACCACTGGATTTAGATGCTTCTTTTTCATTCCATATGAAACAGGAGCTGCTGGACTAGTCGAAGGAATAACTTCAGAACATTTGGAACCATAAAGAAAACCAGTGGATATTTCCTTCTTTATCGTTGCCAATGGATCCTTCGAGTCAATACAACCAACCAGCTCTGAAACTAAAACCGTTCCCAACTTTCTTGAGTGATCGATGGGTAGATATTCTGGCTTTAGGTTGGAGAAGTCTTTCAATGGTGTTTGGTTCCGTGGTTCTTGTACTTTGGAATCATTCGAGGAATGCACTTCAAGCCC
>JAGDQP010048344.1:0-14776 GCA_022664845.1 Lepisma saccharinum
CTGACATTTGACTCACCACGCTGTCAGCTAATGCGGGTTGGTGAGCAGCTCATCCATGTTCGTTCGCCAAGCAGTTGCTTGGGTACTAACAGGGCCCACGACGTGAACGTATGGATTGGACATTAGGCGTCTACCCCGGTCGGTTCCCTTAAGTCTCAGCAAAAGGGATTAAGGGGTCTCCTCCCAGGTAGTGGCAGAAGCCTTTTGGGGCGATAGTCCCGGTTTCCCTTCCATCTGTTATATATATATTGTTCCAAAGGTATGCAGAATGCATTGTAATTAAATATGAAAGTTATTTTCTTTGAATTTAAAATAATAAATTGCGCCATCACGAAATTACGAGTAGCGCCCCTGAATCCTGTTTCTCTGCTCCTCACTAGTTACGTCCCTGCTTTAGCTCAGCCTGTTTATGTTGTAAATAAATAAATAAATTCATTTTCCGTCGAAAAAACTTCATAATTAAATCATATAAATAAAAATATTATATTTTCCAAGTGCTTACTGAGGTATAAACGTCTCATTGCATCTCTTCCTTGAAAACAGACCCTGGATCTGTTCTTCTGTCTAGTATTTTAAAGGCCGAAAAAAAACGGAAATTTAAAAAAAAAAGAAAAAAATTTTTTTTTTTTATGAAATAAAAAAAAAGATGGTTTTAACGATTTTTTTTTTTAAATTTACCTTTTCATCACCAATATCCACTATTTAACACACCTAATGCATTTGCTGTTTAGTTTTCGTTCAATTGGATGATCTTACGTTAAAAAATGTACAAAACACTTGCAATTTACATTAGGAATGCAATATATGTCATTAGCACCCTTGTACATGAGAGAAACGTTCTGTTCCCTTTTGGCCCTTAAGCATCTTTGTCTCAGACCCAGAAAACTTATATTTTGTTTCAAAACTTTGTCAGACGAGGTCCGATTGTGGATTTTTTTTCTGTATGTATCTCTTGAACATCAAATAACCTTTTAACTAATTCATTGATCATAAAATGTTGTCAGGGACCCCGTAAAAGTAAAAAAAGACGTTCTTTTCCAAAGTAGCGAAAGTGGAAAAGCCGGTTTTTATCCTATTTTTTTTTCGGCGACCAATTTTTCCGTTTTTTTTTAAACACTACTTCTGTCGCATCTTATGGACCAAGTTTTTATTACCTCTTTAATACAATAGTTTCCCTGGTGTGATTCTGTGGTAAAGCTCTGGCGCCGAAACGTTACTGCGCGGAACCGGCGGCAAGAACCGGTAGCGCCGAACTGATCGCCGCCCCCCCCTTTTCTTCTTACAGAAGAGCAAACTCTTGTTTTTTTTTTTTAAAAAAAAAAAAGGTTTTTCAGGCTTCAGATCTGTACCGGTAGTCAGAAAATTGTCCGATCATTATGCCTTACATTAAATTGGTGTGAAATGAAAACACATTTAGTGTTAATAGACGCTTCTAATGTGATTTCCTTTGATTATATTGTAATCAGCTCTGAAAATTAATCTACCCTTGTTTGGGGATTACACTATTAAACGCTAAGGAAGTACAAAACGTTCTTTGTTTAAGCCTACTTCTGTATCCAATATAATATTTTTTATTGCCGTTTGCTGGTGCCCTTTCTGGTCACCTACTGCCGACTGGTCCAGTACTGGTACGGACATCGTATATGTGATTCTATCTCTGTTTCTTTACAAATCTGTTGCATACGCTCAAAGAATTTCTAAAATATTCTGAGAAGTGTGTTTGTTTAATAATTGAACACGGTCGTCATGGGTGAAGAAACTGTGCCAATTAGTCATGTGACGTGTTCCTCATTCAATACAACATAAAACATGTTTTTATATCACTATAAACAAAAGGTTATAAAGATTATTCGATTATGATTGTCAGTTTTCCATAAATTGTGTTGAGAAAGAGTTTCGTGTATAAAATTACAAAATAATAATTTACTGCTACTTTAAACGCTAGAGCACACCCATTCAGGTTTCTGTACAAGGGATTAAAAAGTATCTGTCTTGAAGGTGAAAAATATTTACCGGTAAAGGTTTTTCGTTAAGTGTCCATCTGGCAGGAACGAAGGCAGGTACGTTAAATGATTTTTGCACGTTTTTGTCTCCTTCACTACAATCGTTACGTTGGAAATAAATTTACCCAATTAAACAGAAAATCAGTATTTTAAAATTTTATTTCATGTAAGTGTGTTACAACACTAACTCGAAGGGGTTCCAACTTCCAAAGAACCTTCTAAATGGGATAATTAATTTTACAGGTGATTTGAAGGAGAAAATTTAATAAGACAGTGCAAATACCAAGAGGGTGTTTATTTGGCAACATTGTTGATAGAAGAGGAAGGAAATTGCGGTGTTCTAAGTTCTGTCATCTAATTGGCGGCGGAGGTAAGATATTGATATTTCATTGACATCTTTTGTCTTGTTTAGAAGAAAATAAAGGCTCTTCTGCGGAAATGGTTCGAAAATTGCAACAAAGGAGATTTAGATGCTACTTTAGGTGCAGAAAGTAATTTCATATTTCTTTTTTTGGCAAAATAGATTCAAAATAAGGAAACGTGTCTTCGGGAGCGTTTGAATAATTACAGGCAATAAATACAACATGTGTTCATTTTTTGCAATAATATTCATAACATGTGGCTTTAAAGCTGATGAAACAAAAAAGAAAAGAGAACTTTATAATTAACAAAATGGAATCACCCCCCCCCCAAAAAAAAAACATTATTTGTAGAATATGTTGAAATTTAATGGAATAATTATGACAAGAAGGGTAATGCACCGTGTAACAAACGCCTTCATTCTCGCATAATAAACTGGATTCTTCGCTAGACTATCTGATTCAGTGCCATAGGCAGTGCAATATTACGATTTGTACTTCCTACGCAAAGTAAATTCTTTACGTTGGATACGAAATCATGTGTCATGAAGCTTCCTATTTCTGTATCCCAAACTTGAGTATTTAGCGTATCTTACGCATTTTTGTTTCAATTTAGTAAAGGTAATAAACTCTTTCGCTAAAGAAGTGCGGCAAACTTTGTTTAGAATGCGAAATATATGTATTTCATTAGCACCCTTGTACACGAGATGAATGTTCCATTTGTTAATGAGCTGTGGACATTTTTGTTTCAGGCTGAGCTAAATTGGGTTAACTATAGTAATGACGCACCAATTTTTAGAAATTTACAGGAGGAATTGAGATAATTGTGTGATGTTTGAGAGTATTAGGGAGGTAAATAATGATGTTGGTAACATTTGAAGTGAGTAATGAGATAGTTTTAGTGTGTTTTGAAGATGTTTTAGGACGCACTGCATGTTGTGGCGGAAGGCAGTAAGGTAGTGTTGAAATGGCGTGTTTTTGTGATGATTATGACATGTCTTGCGTTATTGTTATTGAATCATATGGAAATGACGAGGGAAAGTGCATTTTGAATGTTATTTAGCAGAGTACTTATGTAAGGAAAGGAAAAGGCCCCGAAACAATTGTACATGACTTTTTAATGGAAATTGGGAGAGTTAACACGCCTGTGTGCTGAAGGTAAGTGTGAATATGTGTCAAAATATATTTTGTAAAGATACATGACCGCACCTAACTTTACCTAACCTCCACGTTCATATGTTCAGTAATTTAAGATAATTTACGAAAAAGGAAATCGATTTTGGTTTGGTTTTAGTGATTTTAAAATTGGTGCGTCACTACTATAGTAATGCCGCTAAATTTTATAATTCAAGTAATATTTGTCACAGGGAGTCCCAATAGAAAAGTTATTTTTGTAATCGATATTTCTAAGAAGAACAAACATTTTTCATCATCTAATTATTTGATGGTTCCTGAGATCGGTATGATGTCTATCTATATACGCAAGCGGCCATAATTTTGATCATATTTCAACGAAATTTTTATATGTTATTTCTAGGCTTAATAGCTCGATTAAGTTCGTTAATGAGCAAAATCAGTAGCCATCTTGGATCCAAAGTGGCTGCCGAACCTATTGTTTTATAGAATACACAGCCTAAACCGCTGGGGCTATTGAAACCACATTTGGCATAAAGGTACACTACCGTTGATTACGAAAATGTTACCTAATGAATTCAAAGACGCCATCTTGGATCCAAAATGGTGGAATCAAGCAATAATTTTTTCCATATCGTTTGAGCTAGAGATAGGAAATTTGGCATACAGGTGTATTGTCACCAGTAGTTCAAGAAAATATTACAAAATATTGAAAAAGTCGCAATCTTGAATCCAAAATGGCCGTCGAACCCATTGCTGAATAGAATACACAGACTAAACGTCTGCAGCTTGAAATAACATATTTGGTAATAAGGTACATTATCACTTGTACGTTACCAAAAATATTAAATGATTTATCCAAAGACGCCATCTTGGATCCAAATTGGCGGAGCTAAGTTCAATTTTTCACTGCTTGAGCTAGATATACGGATTTTGGCATAAAGGTGCATTAAGACGAGTAGTAATTTGGGATTTTAGTATAAATTTTCATTGGCTTCCTCGATCGATTAAATCCATTACAAATATTGTGTTTTCAAATGTACTATATATTATTGCTTTCCTATATTCTCCTCTTTCGTTACCTCCATTTCCATGTTTTATGAGTTTAAAAGCGAGCGATTACGTTTCGTATTTGTGTCAATTAATTATCAGAGTAAATGTCCTACTTTGTTCCCATGTATATTTGTCTGTTTCTTACTCAGAAAATATTTTCAATGAATTATATATGTTTTATTCAACGTTATTACAAGATTTGGTCTCTCAGAATAAAAATTAATAATTCAAGTGTTTCGTACTCCTAATGAACCTATCCTTATAGATCTTAGTCACATGCCAAAACGGACTAAGTCAATTCTTAAATAAAGTTAGATTATTTACTATTTTGCTAAGAATTCGAATACAGCTTATTACTGTATACATCTCAATATGTGGTTAGTCCGTTTTGCCACGTGAGTATAGATATGATGATTTACTGTTGATGAAAAGTAACTTTGATGGTTCTCACTCTCGTTTCAGGAAGAATCTTTTTCCGGAATCTCTAACGAGATTTACTAAGTCCTCTGGAGGCAATAAACGAATAAACAATTTCTTATGCTTTACGTAGATATACACTGAGACCTATTAATGGATGATTTGTGTACCTCCTGAAAGGGCACTGTTGCATTTCTAAGTGCTTGTCCTTACTCAATTAGAATCAGAGATGGCTTCAAATGAAGACGAATACAAAGCTATGCAACAACCAATAGAAGTGAAAAAGGAGAAGAATGAAATTGATGATAATGAGGTAGTATTATTTCCATAAAGAAATAAAGCGGAATATTATTTACTTTGCATTTAAGGTTTTAGTTCTGCGGTGTGTATGCATTTCTATTTGTTTGCGTTTTATTTTTGTAAAGGGAATATGGAAGTTGAAATGTATGCAATAAAAGGTACATTATTGATAATTTTACACGAGTTTAAAACTAAAACCATTCGCTTTTTTCAATTGTTTCAAGCTAAAGTTAGATTTCTCTCTACATTCAACAATATGGGTTTGAACAAAGCTGAGAATAACCATCTATGCTTCTGTAACATGTATTACATTATTCAGATTGCTGTGCCAGATTATCTTTTAATACTGAAAATAATGTTTGGCGTTGTGTTACAAATCAACATTTGCATCCTTTATTTTGTTTATGAAAAAAATGTATTCACTGAAGCTAAACAAACTGAAAAGAACGTAAATATACATATTAAAGTAGTTAATACTTCTCGTTGTAATGTTTAGGTAATGAGATGTAATTTTTGAATTCCTTCCATAAAGCAAGTAAATACTGTCAAAAAGTAATCTTAATAAAGGGTTTATTTTAATGAACGAATATTTAAAACTTGAAAAGATATTTTCATTATTTCATTATTCCTCATATAATGATGAATAATGAAATTAGAAAAAAATGTTTTAATTATAGGGAATTATGAGAAATATTTTTTTAAAGTAACCCGAGAAATAGGAATAACATTTTTTTTAACTTTCACAAGCTTATTTTCCTTCCTAAATTGGTTTCGTGGATCCATTTCTCGGTTAATTCCTGTTGTAAATCTAAGGTGAATTTCAGGCATCTCAAAGTGTCCACTTTCTAATAATCAGCTTCTTCAGCCCACTCCGAAACACAGTAGTACGTTTCTCTTAAGCAGCCTACAGATATAATGTGCTTCATTGTTTATAATGCCAATTGGACAGTGATATATTTTAGGTAAAGCAGTTTAATCGTTATTTAGGTTGCTTTAAATTGGTGCGTTTCAGACGGTTTATCTTCTTTTTAAGATCCTTCCAATTTCACCGACTGTAGAACTACAAAATCCTTAATATAACGTGGATTTGTTGCTTTTAAACCCTTCTAGCGGTAATCTGTCATTGTATAGTATTAGTTGAGAGTGTAACCACCCTTCTATCTTTCTACCCTTCAATTATTACATTATTATAGCCATTACTAGTTAATAAACACACTTCGTTTATCATGTATAGAGCCAAGAAAAATGATTGCATCATCCATATAATGTTTGGCAACGTATCAAATTTAGGTGTTGCAACTATACGTCATGCAATCATATCTTGTATACTTCAGATTTTGTTAGGATTTTTCTCACTAACTATAAAAGTTATTCTACCCTTTATGCCTGTAGATTTTAATAGTTTTCAAAAGTGTGAATCTTTAAAGAAATTTTTGAAGGCATTAAATAATTAAAATAAATTTCAAACACATGTTCTGATCGTAGTTCGTTAATTTTAAGTTTGAGTGTTCATAACTTTCATGTTAATGTTTTTTTCTTAACAAATCAATCTTGTGTCTTCTTAATAGTTTTGTTCACACTTTGTTTTTAATTTCAGCCGTGTAGTTCAACCTGTACAAACACAAAGGATGATATGCATGAAAATATAAAGACATTAAATTATGACGAAGTAGCTTCCTCGATAGAAATCGTTCAGCAATTGAAGAAGGCAATAACGGACACCAATCAAAGAGAAAGTGGAGAATGCACTAAGATTGAAAGAGAGATAAAACAAGAGAAAGAACCGGAGGGTGTTGTAAGTTACCCTTCTGTGTCTTTGGATAACTTGAAATCTGAACAGCAGGTGAGTAGATTCATATGATATGTGTTACTTGAACGCTAATAATTAGTGCAATTAATTTTCATTGGTGTCAGACTTTTAACTTAAGGGCGTCTTAGACAATTTAATGGCTCGTACCACCCTTTGTATGATAGAACGTATAAAATCTGTATTAGGAGATTTTTCACGCGAGAAATCACTTAGTGTTTCATAGTTTTATGTATAATACCAAGAAACGAGATGATTTTGTCACTAATGTCTGTACAAGATGTCAATCCTCATTATTTTTATACATCTGACAGAATTAAAATATTGCTAAATATAATTATTCAGTCAAAACCAAAGTTTTCTGCTTTATTAATTGAAGCTTATGCCCGAATAGTTCCAACTGTTCTTCATTCTTCCTCCACACTTCTGATGGTCCTATGATGCCCCACGTAATCCTCTTAAGTTCATTCTGCAGTTCTTCTAATTTGTCCTCTCCTGCGAGTGACTGACAGTTGAGGGTCGCCACGTATAGGTCCGTTCCAGTTGCCGTGTCGGTGTTCTGGCAGTCTACAGTCCAAACCCGGGTATTTTGACCCTCTGACTTCCTGCAGGACTGTCCGCTGCCGTTGCATTCCGTCCTCCGAGGCTGTTTCCTTGCTTCTACCATCATATGTAAAGAAAGGAAGGGTGGTCAGCTAATGCGGGTTGGTGAGCAGCCCATCCATGTTCGTTCGCCAAGCAGTTGCTTGGGTACTAACAGGCCCCACGGCGTGAACGTATGGATTGGACATTAGGCGTCTACCCCGGTCTACAACCTATTATTTGCTTCTGCCAATTCCTCCTGAACTACTGGCCAATTGAAAGTAATTTATGACACTCAAACTCAGTTTTGTCAGTTTTAAATATATTTTCTAGATCTGAGTGCCAACTTGATATGTTGTTACTTGTTAGTTTCATATATAAATAATAAAATACCCGGATCGGATCATATAATAAATTGGAGTGAATGTTAATAGCACTAACAGAAACACAATAAGTGCTTTTGTTTGTCCTGTGTTCGAGTAAGTCATTACCTTTTTCATCGGAAACTACAATTCAGACAACCAACAAAAATCAATAGATGTTCTGTCCTCAGATTGGACTACAGTACAATCTCAGAAGAGAGAGAAAAGACTGCAATATTCCAGTTAATTACTGCGTGACTTTTCTTTTTTTCCCGTGCTTCTCTGCCACTGATTAATATCTCGTTCAGCCATATGAAACTTTTCGGTGAAAGAAAAATAAACTCTTCCTTTTATATACTTAATTCATATAAAATACATTTGCAGATTGACTAAAATGTCGGTAAGAATAAACACTGTTGTGTCCTTTATTTCCACGGTAACTCCATTTGAATTGAGTTTACTTCAGTATGTAATTATAGGCATATGTTTAAATAACGGAAGTTCGTTTGAATATAATAAAGAGCACTATAATTGTTAAATTCATAGATACGCTGCCGTTTTAATATATCGACTATGCACTGAATTAAAATTCTATTTCCTTGTAATCATAATATTTTGTATTGTAGCAATGTATTTCCAGTGGATCAATGGCAAGGAGCAATGTAGATAAACTTTTACAAGAATTAAGCTCCGATGAACTTGATCAGTCGATAGAAATTTTAAAACAACTGGAAAAGTTTTTAGTCAATACAGATGGAAGTGAAAGTTTTGGAGAATTTTCAGGGATTCACTCAGATGTAAAACAAGAGAAAGAATCCGATATTCTATTAAGTGAACCTGTCAAGTCTCTTTCGCAGGTGAGTTGTTCCCAAACATATGTACTTGATGGGCAAATAAATTAGTTTTAAAAGGCTTTCCTGAAGTAAGTAGTTTCGTATTCTTTCGGTTTTTGAAGCTTTACTTAAACATATTTCCGAATAATTGTGTTCTACTTTACATGATGCGAAAGGTGATATTTATGTCCAATAGATTCCAGTCATACTTTTGGAGATGAATGAAGGTGTATATATGTTTACTTTTTTGAGTTATTGTAAATTTTCGAATTGATATAATATTAAATATAAACACACGTTTCTTTCTTGTGTCATTCGTTTTTCTGCGTTATGTGTCATTCTAAGGAATGCCTAAAACTGTCTGGATTGATCTGCAACTGATTCATCATCTTTATTTGGTGTAACAAACATTCGCTAATTACGGTTTGGCACGTAGTTCATCTATCCTTCGTATCACATATTGAAGTCCTCCCGTAAACTACAGATGTTTTCCGATCGATGAGACAGGTTTGTGAATACGCAGATAAACCTTGTCAACTTTTATTTTATTGATTTATTACTCACAAGTGATACATATCTGGAGGACAGTTAGATAGGACTAACACAATATGTTATTCTTTATTTTTAGATTACGGAAATAAGATACCATTCGGCAGCCAAATTACTTAATATATTTAGAATATTTGAAAATGTTAGCGTAAAAGGTTATTTAATCTCCGACGTTTCAAACAAATAAAGTTGCGTTTTCAAAATTTGTGGTTTGTAGATATTGAATGAAGATGAAGCATATATCTTAGTGTTTTAGAAAATTATTATAAAATATTAATCTAATTAAAACACATTGTAGTTGTTAAACATACTTTAAATTTGAATCGACAGAGTAGTCTCCAAATATTCAGTTTAATCGTTTTTAAATGAAATATCAAGTGCTAGATTTTAATTTCACTGCGATACTACAACAGCTGTGGTTTAATTATGTATTTCCTAAATACATTTTTTTTAGGATTGTTACGGGAAATATAATAACAGTAAACTCAGATGTAAAGAGTATAAACATTTAGATCATTTACCTTCCAACTTAATATCAAATGTCCTTTCGCACTTTCCGGACATGCTCTCGTCGGATATAGAAAATAAATGAAAAACTATTTCGTATATTTACAAAAATATTGACGGTATGATTAGGAGTAGCTAAAGGAGTTAGGGTCAGATTCCAGGCATTACACCAATCAACCATTCCAGATATATCCTGTTGAAGAAGGACGGCTTCATTATTAGTTGTTACTTTCCTAAGCATCTTGCAGTCATCAGCGAACAGAATCTTATTATTGGAAGGTGAAGATAAATGAGATAGAAGATCGTCAATATTTTGAAGAAATAATAGTGGACCAAGAACACTTCCTTGTGGTACACCGGATAACAAACTTGGAAGAGGAATCAAGAAGAACTAGAGTCTGTTTACAATTAGAGATATTATCTTTGAGCAAGGACAGAAATTTCTCATGCATATTAAATCAGTTAGAAATTTGAGAATGACCTCTGACTAAATAAACAAGTAGGGCTTTAGAATGTTAAGACAAATATTTTGTAGTTTTACAGGCAAATTCTGTGTCATTACTTGTCGCTGGAATCTTCAATCAAATCGTTATAATCCAATTTTTATAATTCAATTAAATGGGAAACCTTATTTCAAAATGTTTTTATCAAAATATCCAACCTACAGTTTCCCAAGAGACAGAAGGAAGGAACCCGTAGCAACCTAGAAGACAAGCACAGACACGAAACATGTGCGTGGCAGGCAGGCAGCTGCAGACAAACTTCAGTCTCACTTTACCTCTCATAGGTGAATGGTCTGTGTTGATCTCATTTTTTAAAACAAAATGTGAGTGCCTAGGAGTGAATTGACCAACAAAGGAACAATAAGTATTTAAATATTTTCTTACCAACAAGTGATATTTTTTCTTAACTTTACTAGTTACATACAAAATACGTAAAATTTAAACAACTGTAGTAATGGTATTTTTTTAAATTCAGACTGTCATCTAACTACTTATACATCATGAAAAAGTGTTGTAAATACATTAGAATTGGCTGAAAGTGATAAAGAAGTTACTTTGTTACGAACTTTATTAGAACCAAACCATTTTACTACAGTTTGTGCTCATCACAGTTACTTATTTACTAAAGTCTATGAGAGATACGACAGGAATTGTGATCCAACCAAGGCTTTGATTGCAAATGGCATCTCAGTAAAACGTGGTCAAAAACTTATCCTTATAAGTCAAAAACTTATATTATCCTTACCAAAGCCAAAAATGGGTAAAGTTCCTGCAGAGGTTGTACATCGTGTCCAAGAGTTTTATCAAAATAATGAGTACAGTAGAATGTTACCAGGGGCCAAAAATAAAGTTAGCATTTGCAAAAATGTTTACAGGCAAAAAGGTTACTGTTATGTAATTTAAACGAACTATTTTCTTGTTATAAATTATAATACCCTCAAGACAAGATAGGATTTTCCAAGGTTTGCACTTTACGTCCAAAGTGGTGTATCTCTGCAGGTTCTTCATACATATTCAGTCTGTGTATGCAGTATACATCAAAACGTGAAGCTACTTCTTGATGCAATCAAAATTGAAGAAACGTACAAAGATCTGATAAAGTTGTTTGTTTGTGATCTAGACAACTCAAACTGTTTGCTTAGAAATTGTTATAGTTGACCATCAGAAGAAGCAATAACAGAGTTTTTGAAACATAAATTGGATGATTTTGATACTGATGATGAAACTGAGTATACTCAGTGGTTAAATACAGACAGACCAGAATTGGTGAAGCAGACAGCAAATGCTAAAGAAATAATTATTTTTTTTTAGTCAGAACAAACTCCAGAAACTTATTCCCCAATCATTCATTGCCAAGTCACAAGCAAAAGCTTCGAAAAACCTGAAAAGAAAACCTTTCCCCTAATACTGCAATACTACTTATGGACTTCACTGAGAACTATTATTATGTAATCTAGAATGAAATTCAAAGCTACCATTGGTCAAAAGGCAGGCAGCTGTACACTACGCCCTGTATTTGGGTATTTGTTAAGTTGCGGGGGAGCAAAAGATTTTGAATCACTGTTTTAAAGTGATGACTTAAACAATGATGTTTCATTTGCCAATGCTGTACAAAGAGAAACGACGAAATGCTTGGCAGAACATTTTCCATCAGTAAAGGAGGTGCACTATTTTACAGATGGCTGCGCAGGACAATATAAAAATAGGAAAAAGTAAAAAAAAAAAAACTTGTGCAAACATAAAAATGATTTTGGAATTGATGCGGAACACTCTTTTTTTTTTTTGCAGCTGAAAATCTTTACGGAAAATAAGTTTGTGATGAGCTTGGAGGTACTGTAAAACACAGAGAAAAGGAAGCCTTCAACTGCCTGATGAATCACAAATAACCACAGAAACTGGGGTATTCTGTAGAACCAAGATTGAGAAGATCCATTTCCATTATCTTCCGAAGGCAGAAAACGATGAACTGCGTATTAAGCTTGCAGAAAGGTTTTCTCAAACAAGAACCGTGGTAGAAATCAGAAGTTTTCACCACTACAGTCCCATTTCTAGTTTCACCACAGAGATCAGAAGAGTGCCAGAAGCAAAAAATCCAGCTTTTATTTTCTCGTTTGTGGGAAACTATACAGCCTCCGCCAAATTTGTATGTCGCAGCAGTATATGATGACCACTGGTATATTGCTGTAGTGAGGGGACTTCAGACGAAGAGGGAGATGCAGATTTACTGTTCGTGCATCCACCTGGTTCTGCTATTTCGTTCTGCTGGCCACAAAGAAAAGATGCATGTTACATTCCTTTTGAGAGCATTTTGTGTATAGTTAATGCTCCGCCAACAGGTTCTACGGGGATGTATCATTTCACACAAGAAGACTTGCAACTAGCAGAATCAAATTTATCTAAATGGAGTGTTAATAGAGAGAGAGACTATCAAATTCTGCAATGTAGAAATGTATATGTAACTGCCAATTAAAAGCATCCAAATTGTAAATAGCGTAGCTCTCATTGATGCTTCAAACATAATGTAAGTACATTACCTAAAACTATTTTTTGGTATTTTTCAAATCCAACTCACCCTCTTAATTTCACTATTTTGTTTCGGGTCTAAAACTGGGAAACTGGGAAGTTTAAAATTCAGCTAATAAATAACATATTACAGTGTGTAAGCCTAACTGCATGGTAAAATCTTGCATTTATTTATTTACCTTAGCTTTCCTGTATTCATAGCTTATTCTGTTGGCTGAACGTTTCCTTATAAAACTTACAATTTGTGTTTTTTTAAAAGACAAGTACAAAGAAAACCACTATTGTCTCTTGGTTTTAAGATTTAAATAAATCATGGTTCTACCTGGTTGGAGAGTTATGGTCGTTTTTCATAATCCATGTTGTGAAATTCGCAAAAGCTAATCTTACAGAATATTTTTTTATTTATTTACTTTTTAGGTTTGTTTGTGGTCTATTTATATTTTTCTGAAAGCTAAAAGAATACGAAAGATACCTTAAAAGTTTCAACTTTTTACCTTCAACAATTTCTGAGAAATTAAATATTTTGTTTCTTTTTGGTACATTTGGCCAAACAATCCAAGCTGCGAAAACACAAAAAACGGCAATGTACTTTAAAATGTATGTTATAGCTTCAAAAACATTTACTGGTACACTAAGGATATAGTAATGAATACTTGTGCAAAGCTTCATCAAAATCTGAGATGGTGGGTGTCATAGCCTGGGTGATTTGACATGGAATAACCCAGGAGCAGTATTGAAATTTCGTGCAACGATAAAAATACATTAGACATATACCCAGGTAGCGCTGCCATGTTTTGTTGAACAATGCTGCTTTACACTAACCTTAATCAACTATGATCAACTTAATATGATGTGATCAGCACATTACAATTTGAAAATAGACAAAGCGCAGTAAACATACTGTAAGATCGGTCATTTATTCGTAGGCTGTATGAACTTTCATGAAGCACAGTTACAGTATGACTAGGCAGACAAAACTACTAATTGTTTGCCTAGAGCGCGGGCCCTTTTTGAGAGAGGAGTCCTAGGCGGATTCCCGTCTCCCCCGTACCTAATGCCGGTACTGCACCTGACACCTGACGGGTCGTTTGAGTGGAATCGCGCGCTTCGCTTGCCGTCTTCCGCCAATCATTATTTGTTCCTCTCCGAAAGTTCATTTAAAATATAATTCAACACCTGAAATTTAATACTGACAAAATAATGATGTTTCTTTTCCAGTAGTGCCTTTCCTCTAGAAATGAACGTTAAAACGAATACAATAAGATTAATATCATTGTGAGAAACAGAGCTAAAGAAAGTAGCATGCTACTGAGTTTCAGATTACCTATATAATAATGCGTCGAGGCTCACACCCGCCGATATCTAATCGTGATAATAAGCTGGAGTACTCTTGTTTGGAGCTACGACCCCTGCAGCGCTTAGGGTGATTAGTGAAATCCACACATCCTCACCTATAACAATCGTGATAGCAACACCGATACATGATTGGATTTGACTTTAACTCTGTCACATTTATGCTTGATGAAAAACTTTACACGAAGTATTCATATGGCACCTTATCAAATTATTCCCAATTTACACTTGTACCCGTGTCGGTCCCTGGAGGCTACGATTCATGGAACGTGGGGTCGTATGACTACCTATTAACGTACTGCGCTGGCAGCGCCAGATATTCATAAGTGGCCTATCACCTGCTATTTTTTTTTTGTCAATTCCGCTTCAACTACTGGCTCATTGTAAGTAATCATTGAAAATTTTTTTATGTCGATTTTAAATTAGTGTTTTTTACAAAAATGAAAAATTGAGTGCCAAAAAGAAACACACATGAAAATCCGTTTTTTTTT
>JAGDQP010048345.1:156-14776 GCA_022664845.1 Lepisma saccharinum
TGAAGTAGTGAACGAATTCTCCTATTTAGGATCTATAATAACAGATGGAAATAACCCAACAGCGGAAATTAAACATAGAATTCAAACTGCCAACAGAGCATACTTCTTACTATTGCCCATACTCCGATCAAGAGACATAACGAAAACGACAAAACTCACAATATACAAAACACTAATAAGGCCTATCGTGACGTGCGCCTGTGAATGCTGGGTACTCCGAGAACAAGACAAACAACTACTGGGCAATTTTGAAAGGAAAATACTCCGGAAGATCTTCGGTGCAACAAGAATGGAAAATGGGCAACGCAGAATAAAATACAATCATGAACTGTACAGCCTGCTCAAAGACGAAGACTTAGTAACGTATGTAAAAATAACCCGACTTCGCTGGCTTGGCCACGTAGCTAGAATGGATCAAGACAGAATTGCAAAGAACATTTTTGAAAGTCAAGTTGAAGGGAAGCGCACAAGAGGTAGACCGAGAAACCGATGGTGGGACGCAGTAAAGGAAGATTTGAAACGGGCAGGGATAAAAAATTGGACATCTTTAGTGATGAACCGTCCGCACTGGAGGCGACTTCTCAAGGAGGCTAAGGCTCGACTACGAGCTGTCACGCCGTAGGTAAGGTAAGGTAAGTAGTAAGTAAGAATTAACTGCAATAAATGGTAGTGAGCTATTTAGTTTAGGTGATCCTGAAACAAGGCTGCTGCCATTAATATTAGGTTATGTATATTGGTAAATCATTCCATTCCCAAGCACTACTAAACCATAGATGTATAACAGGATGTAATAGGATCACTTTTTTGTAATGATATAAGGTTTCGTACAATTCTTGGCAAGATAAATCTGCTCTCCAAATACCTGAGAAACTAGTATCATTCGGATCGCGTACTAGTAAGTTGATTGACAGACTGTAATCAAATACTAACATGAAACCAATATGACGTTCACGAAGTATATTCGTTTGAAACCACACACCTGTACGGATGTCAAGAGAGCTGAAAGGTCGATCATCTCATGTAAATCCGAATCGAAGTTAATAGGCTAAAATTAAATCAACTCCAATATCCTTAAAACTTGATCCAAAATTCCTGACAGATCAGAGATAAAAGCACAATCAGAGACACTTGCATGAGAAACTTCATAATTTCTATACTCCAAAACTTTATTCTCATTAAAAATCCGGACGAAAATCAAATAAATACTAACTGCAGTGAACAAACATCACCGAGTCTACCAGAAGGAGAATCAGCATTAATATCGAGTCTACCAGCAAGATGCTACGAGTTAACATCATTGTTCCTTCAAGAAACCATCGGCTGGAAACTTGAATGGAAATTCTAGGTAGTAGTTTCCAAGCACAGTGCCCGGAAACAGATTCAAGTTTAGCTCAACACATGTTTGGGAGAAATCCCCAAAGACATGTAGTTTCAAATGAAGTCAAACTCAAGATCATCATGACTTTAGGCCAAAGGTTAATCGGTTAACCAACAACATAGTGACTCTAAATCCAGTGTGTCTGACTTCCGCCAGTTCTGCATATCGAACACAGTGCAATACTAGACTCAGCGTATGCCTCAATTCCGCTTTCGTGTTTCTAAGCTAGTTTAACATCGAACTCAATACGTCTTGGTTAAGACTTTCTCAGCTTGTCAACTCGGGTAAGATGGATGTCAACTTAGGTAAATATTAGCCTGATAGCTCACAGGTCTCCGCATGTAAATAAAGGCGTTACAGAGAAATGTATTCGAATTGTTATCGTTCACCCTAATTATATCTTGTATGCCTTAGATATAATCGAGTGTATTAATGACACCTACTTCTCATTGTGGCTCATTTCGATCAAGCTCACAAGAGCAGAATCACAGGTTAGTTAATTCCGCAAATTAGCACCACACGAGAACCGGTTACAGTAACGAATAACGGAATAAGATGGCAGTGCCTTAGAATTTGAAGGAAGTCGAAACGATTCCAAAGATTGAAGGGGAATTTCTTCAACACAGATGAAGTGAGCATGAACATGCGTAATCCTTTTGTTAATATGGAGAAGATAATTCCCAATCATTCATGCTTAAGGGTCGCACTATGACCCACCGAATTTAATCTATTTATTATTAAGGTATGTAAAATACTACTAATGGGGACGAAAAGAGAATGACTGAACTTTCATCATCAATCACTTTCAAAATATGCTGTATACTACGCCGAAGATTTACATCCACGGTGGATAGTCATGGACAGATTTACATCATTAAAAACACACGTCGATAGTAAAAAAACATCGCACTTGGACATATAGAAAAGCTTCCAATCAGCTTCTGACAGCTTTCTTGGTGAAGAAAGATCAGAAGAAGAAAGTCTAGTGACAATCATAGAAGTTTCACAGATTTGCCATGACATTAACCACCATCATAGCTACAGAAGCATTAAATTAAATACCAGTGCTTATAAAAATTCGAATTTGGCGAAGAAGATGCATTGTGGAACTCCAACAATAGAATTCCATTTTCGATCTCTTCCGATGCATCGAATAAAGGGAATCAGAAACTTTTCCCAGTTTCTGTTCGATACTTTCACAAGAAAAATGTGTGCAGAACAAAGTTATCGACTTTTACGAAAATAGAAACGAAAGTTCAGAAGCCATTACCAAGGAAATAAAGAACACACTGAATACTTGTGGACTCAGAATAGCTAATGTCAGTGCATACAGTACCGATAATGCCTCGGTCAATTAAGGTGTGCACAATTCTGTTTTCCAGAAACTTTTAGCTGACAATCCAAATATCTTGGAGGCTAATTACAATTGTCATATAATTGATAATGCCGGTAAAAATGCTTGCAAAGTGTTATCGTATGATGTGGAAAATTTTGTTTTAAAAGTATATGCGAAATTTTCTAACAGTGCACAGAAAACCAGCAAGTTAAAGGAGTGTTTCGAATTTCTAGAAATGAAATATGAAGAGGTCTTGCGACATATAGTGGCCAGGTGGCTTTCTTTGCTGCGAGCTGTCGATAAGTTGATTTTATCATGGCCTGCTGTGAAGTCGTACTTTCTGGAACTGGGTGAAGAAAACTGAAAGCAAGGAAATATGGGATTTTATCAAGAGTCAAGAGTATTAGATGGAAGACAACTCAAGCGGACATGCAAGCTTTTCAGAATGCTACGTGTATTTTGTTTACTATTTTATGACGATTCTACAATGAACTATTCTCAAACCAGAGAGTAATTCGTTAACAAGCGTTGAAGTGCACACAATAATGAAAGAACTACGCGTGAAGTTGGAAAGTCGGTTAAAAGATGAGGTCTTTGGCAGCAAGGCAACATCTTCCTTAAAGCACGTTAAGGATACTGAAAGACGTAGACTTATCTACGAGGCGACTGAAGTTTATAGATGAGCATTGGCGTACTTAAAGAAATACTACAGTGAAACATCTCCTTTCAAGCATTTTTCAGTAATCAACATCTTGAGTCAAGTGAACCTAACGATTCAGTATAATGCAGTTATTACAGCAGCCGAATCTTGTAAATTAGATGTTAACGAAGATGACCTCTACGATGGGATTACACTTTTAAATGAGGTTCTGGGAAAATTTGATGACGATACCTTCACAAATACATCTGTCGGTGAAGTCTGGGCGAAAAGTTTCAAAAACTAGGATTTTCATGAAATTTACAAACTTGTCGCGAAAGTACTGTCCATTCCTGTAAGCAACAACTACATAGAACGTGTATTTTCTCTCATATCGAATTTATGGACAAACGAATAAACAGAATGCGGGTGGATCTAGTCAAAGCGAAACTATGTATCAAGCTGAACTGCAATATGTCGTGTCAAGAATTCAGCTTGTACTTGGCGAAAGAAGAACAGAAGGGACTACTAACATGATGTAAAAACAACAAAAGTATAAGTTTACTTAAATATTACCAATGATTATAGTAAGTAATTATTGTACCTTCACGTATTAAACTTAACTGAAATATTAGCAAATCGTTATTTGGTGTTCGTAATAATTATGTATTCGTTTACTCGTAATAATGCACGCAATTTATTTACAATTTTTGTTCTGTCCGGTAAAACTATTAAAATTATTCTAAAAATAAAATACTCGCTTGGATTCTCGTCCCCTACACTCTCTCTCTAGCCATAGTACTGGGGACCCTGGACTTCCAGTTGGGACTCTGCTCTTCCGCACACCCCGCTTTCTTTCTTTCTTTCTTTAAATCTCCGATTCTCCGGGTTGGCCAAAAGTAAAAGGTGGTCCCCTAGCAAGGTTTTTAGTAGGTTCTAAGTGATAGTAAGGCTTAAAAATAAGAGGGAAGCAGAAAGGTGGAGATAGAGTTTACAAAAGAACTGATAACCGATAATTTTGTCAACAACTATGGAAGCCTAAGGAAAGATTAAATTGTTATACTATAGCTATATGAGATCTGACTGTCGGTATAATAGTTACTAAAATAGGAATCATTAACACAAAAATATATTCAGGCAGATCCTCAAATGAGAACAAAGGAAAGAAACCGACCAGTCCTATACAAAGAAATAAGAAGAGAACAAATGTAAGATTCAAGGATAATTTACTTCATCATAGTAATAAGGTAACTAACCATCCGGTGGGCGTGGGCTTTTTTATTAGACGAGCGAGCGAGCTAAAATTTCAGTTGAGAATTTCCCTTTGTTGCGAATAATTTAGATCTTTTGCTGATGTTGAATGCTAATAGCAGCAAAGCATTAATGTACATACAATACAAGCACGTAAATACAGTGTTAAAGGAAAAATCGAAAAAATAACGAAAAGGGGGCTTGTCTGCAGTAAATTCTATTAGAAGAAGCAATGATTATTCTCAGGAGTGGGCTTACGGAAGAACCCACACGCCAAAAAATTTTAGATATTTATAATGTATGTTATTTTTTAATAATTAAGTTTTCCTTTTTAGGTTAATTTAATGTTTACTAAAGGGTGAATATACATTCTTAAATTGCAGTCAAAAAATACATGTCACAGAAAATATCAAACGGGATAGAAAAGAGAAAATTTAATTATAATTTTTGAAGTCCTTATTATTGCTGTTATAGTGGTTATTCTTAACTCTTTATTATCTTTTTTGTTCAAAATGTAGTCCGATTCTTCTAAAGTTATACGAGGTCATGTTAGCTTATTCAAGATAGCCAATATATCAATATTGAAAGCGAATACGTTCAAAAATGCGTTTATCGTGCTATTCTTGCCTCAGTTATGATATCATAGAAGATACGTATGTAGACATTTTTGACACGTATGTAGATCTCTAAAGACAGTGGAATTTCAGAGGTACATTTGATCTTATATGCCCATTTTTCATAATGAAAGAAATTGCTCACAAACGCCGAAATAGGTAATCACATTTAATTTCACGACCGGGTGCTTGGCTCATTCAGTGTGCCAGAACTGCATACGTGGAGAGTACAGTAAGAAAACAACAAGAGAATTCCAGATACAATGACGCAACGTGACACCACAATAATGGAATCTCCACTGGAAGTACATATCAGGTGTACAAGACCGTAGCCTGCGGGCACAAATGTATTATGCGAAAATGTAGGTCATACGCATCTGCACTAACCAAAACTTATTTCTGCCTGCTCTGATGGGGCAAACTAAATTATCTTTCAGGAGGCTTCTGTCGGATACATATTTTGAAGTGATTGTGCCATTTATAGTTTCGAAACTATATCAACAAATGCTGTGCCGTAGCAATAAAACTTACTGATTTGTAAGATAGTCACTTAAGTTTTTCTTAAACTTTAATCATAAGTAAATGCAGAAAATATTCCATTTTAACAATCCTTTACGATTTGTTGATTTTAATATTTTTACGAAAACAGAATGTACTCACTTTATTTCATATTGTATCATATCAAATATGTGGAAAGTAAACCCTAGTAGTCGTATTACAAGACCTAACCCTAATCTTCTTCTCCACTCAGAAGATATTTTGTTAAAAAACCTTTTATACACTTTTTCTCACTCATATAAAAATAAATAGTATTTAACTGGTTACCTATAGTCATCATAATGTACTGAATGGATTGAAGAACACAAACCATACTCAGTTCTTATTAATTCCTTCCGGTAAATGTCTCGAGTAAAGAAGTGCATAATAGAAACTCGCAAATCAGCTGTCACCTGCAAAATTAATTTGCCATCAATATTTCATTTTACCAAGTTTAAAATACGTAAATATAAATATGCACATTTACATAACACCTTATCCTGCAGCTTACAAATAAACAAGGCTAGTATCTTAAATTCTCACTTAAAATTAACAATCTTCAGGATACCTTTATTAGAATAATTAAATAATATTAAGTGGTTTATATGTTATCTTGTTGCAAAGTATTGAATATCAATCAACAAACCATTTATATATATTGGAGGAAGTAGATTAAGGAAGATCAAACTATCATATTCAAAATCGCCTGAATTGCAGTTCGGAAATATTGATGATTTTTTTAGTTTGGAAATATTGTCTCTAAAGATTGAAACAAACCCTCAAAGTCATTTTATCTAACAACATCGTCTAGATGGCCTGAGCCAAAGTTGCCTAAACGCCTTAAGAAATAAATTAAAATTAAAATATATTTCAGTGTTGCATGCTCTCCAAGGATTTAAGTATTTGTATGATATTAAGGTGCCGCTCGATCAAATGTTAATTTTCGAATTGAAAATGTCTAATATGATAGTAAGAAAATAGAAAATTTCTTGGCGTCAGTAACAAGCATGAAAGCGTCTTTTAAACGATCAATGTTTTCCACTACCAACATATTTTGAATAGTTGTTTGAAATCCCTGATGCGTGGAAATGGTAATTACAAAAGGCAAACTTAAAACTCACGGTTCATACATTAAAGACATGAAATAAAAGCAATCTATAACTTTCAACGCTTACTTTTTATGTAAGAACTTAACTTACGCTTTCACTGGTTAATTAATAGGAACGTGTGAAAACTTATTTCCAGTGGCAATTCAAGTAAATCGCAAACAAAGGAAACAGCTAGTGTAGAAGAAAATGCATCCTAAGAGTTGAACTTATCGAGATATAAAATTTTGATTAAGGGAAAATATGTTTACCACATTCTACCGCTTTTGCTATTTCAACTCTGTTTGTAGAACTCAAATAGTATTGTACACTTTTACTATTAAGAGTAGGGTCATTAGTTCAAAGACAGCGTATTCTTCGAAGATGGTCCCCCGACATTCATGATACTTTTACTCATGATGGACAGCGCTGAAGTTAATATATTTGAAGATGTTGTCGCCGGATGTCTCTACTTAAGTGGGCAGTAAGAGAGGGATTTGCCGTTAACGTCAAGAAGGAAAAGTTCTTCACAAATCCAAAGGAATGTCCAAACTTTAAGATGAATCTTTAGTCTGATATAAAATCAGAGTTTATTAATAGCTTCTGAGAAACATAGTACTTTGGAAATCTTGGAGAAAAAAGCACTTTACTTGAATCATTACTAACTGTAGTATTGGATACTACTGCAGTTTTCGCCAGAAGCTGTACACACATCAAGACCAGTGCCAACTTCGAATGAAGGTGCATGTTGAAAAAAGATGGGCCTGACTGTGACGCATATGATCAGGGTAAGACGCCATGTTTCAAGAGAATCATTATAAATCAATATAAACCCATAGGATTTAAAGTATGCTCCATTAGTTTCAAAGGAATGTGAAGATTAATAAGTTTGGAACCACACAGGAGCTGACATAGAAAGAATACATCTGTGTTGGATGGAAAGGGAAGAAATCCAGACACCTGCACATAGTCTATTGTACTCTCTGATAAATCAATTGTCGGAAAGATTAAGTGCAATAATTGTCGACTGTAGTTTTATAAGGACTGTTTTGGCTATATGATTTCAAAAGGTGAATGTAGTGTTTGCATTCGAAACCAATAGGTTTCACTAAGGGTGACATATTATAGGTTTCATCCACTGTTCAAACATCACCGCGTATTATGTCGTTTCATGATACTATTTCTACAGTAATGTTTAGTTAATACTTTGTTAAACCAGTTGTGACATATTATAGGCTGCGTCCGTTTTTTCAAACGCTGATAGGTCTTGGTAATCTTACGATCATATTTCTGCAGCATTTTTAATTATTAATTTGTTAATTAGAAAGTATATTAAAGGGGCAATCTTTGCATAGGCCTGTACAAAGACGGCCTACTTTGCACACATAACAATTGGGTTTAATTCTGTCATCAAGGTACGTCATAATTACAATGTTACTGTCTCGTTGTAAAGGTAAGATATGAACGTTGTAAGCAGAACCTCGGTACCTAGGTAAACATGTTTATGTCATTGTTATTTCACAAATCTTAAATGGGTCATTTCTGAACGAGAGGCTATATCCCTTTTCACATGTAGGTTTGGCAGAGTATCATCTCATAATAATGAAACAATAAATTCTTGATTAACATTGCAGATTCAGACTTCGGTTAGACAATTACATCGCAGAGTTGAAAATAGAGAAACTTAAATACGCAACAAAATCAATATAACTTCAAACTGCTCGGTTCGATGAGGTATTCCTGTTAACAACGCCTGTAGAGATAAAAATACGTAACTATTAATGTTACATTTACGTTCTTAATTCTTTAAAAATGGTGGAATTGCTTCCTTTTTTTAAATCAATTGAAAAGCTAATCCCATTGTTTAATTTTAAGATCTCCAAGCGGGGTCCATTTGGGCCCCCATATTTTTTTAAAATTACCTTTTCTACAACAGTCCCTGAAATTTCATATTCCAGCTATTCTTCTCTAAGTATTGAATAGTTACGTATTTAACACGTAACACCTGTACACCTGTATTTAACAAGAAAAGTTAAAAAAATATATTATTACTGAAGAGAAAAATGTTTCAAATCACTGGGTTTCATAATTGACCCCGCTTGGAGGTCTATGTATCAGATCAGTCTGCCGGAATATTTTCCGTGTTGCATAAGTTATTGAAGCAAGTGTTCCACGTTCTACGAGTTTCGCTTTTCGGATAGGAAGGTAGGATGTGATGTGATGGATTTGTCATTCTGTAATTCTGTATGCAATTCTGTACATATCTGATATGTGACTGAAGAAAACAATGGGAAGCTCTAAAACAAGACACTAACCCGCTGGTACCGAACCGACGGAATCTCGAATATGAAGCCACACTTTACAAAGTATGATACTGCCGCATGGAACGAAACATAATCGTATCAATGTTTCACACCCATAGACAGACATTTGTCTGGAAAGAGGAAAATCGTTATTTATCTAATATATTATCCATGTTGATGTTCTGTATATGATGTTCAGTGATCCATTCTTTTCTTTCATCTATCTCTGTTGAATGCATAGAATAGTTTGCCATATTTTGTGTATTTTACTATTAACATATTCTATGTAAATGATGAACGTAAATAACAAGATATTATCAGAAATTTTTAAGCATGAATATCGTGCTCCATTTTTAAGAACTGATAGGAAATAACGTTTTCTCTTGTCTTTCGTGTATAACGTTATGTTCTATGGGATTAGTACAGTGATTTGTAATAATGCATACCATTTCAGTATTGTACTCTATTCATTATGAACAGTAATTGTTTGGCAATCGCTAAGGATACTTTCTACTGGACAATTTAAACTACATCTTTCAGTACATTTCAGCTCCTGGTTTAACTAAAGTAAAATTGTGTTAGGTTTGGTATTTGAAATGCGACTCTCTTAAGAATTTTCATTATTTGTTACATACTACAACAAATACAAATATATTGCCGAAACCCGGGATATGTGATAATGTTTTCTATTAAACGAAGAAAAAATCTACTAAGATTCGAACTCTTAGGCTGTTACGTACACAATCGCAAAATTACACAGCGTTGATTCTAAGTTAGTTAGCTTGCCTATCTTCCTGGCTTCAAGAAACAACGTGTATAATAATGTCATTTAAAGAAACTAGAGCCACCGATAGTACATAATTACACTTAAATTTATAAATAAAAGTATTAGACAGAGATTGGAATTTCGGCGGGAGTCGGGACACCCTAACCCTCCCGTGGCTAGGCCCCAGTCTTTAGTTTTACAGAATCTTCCGGCGTGCTCAGCACATTTCCTATTATTTTGATGTTGTTATTAGTGGCTTTGGCTCTAAATTATGCAAGATATTTATATAAATATTTCATAAATGCATGACCATTTGTAACATGCATTTTCCACAAATATCGTTTTAATATGCATTTGCGCACGCAATATGAAAATCTATAAGTATCCGAACCCTAGTAATTACTATGAATGCAAATCATAAATAAGCAGTAAAGTATTGTTTCTGTTATTCAAAAATACATGGGGTTCATTACGGATCCCACTTCGAAGTTTATGTTTCAGAAAAAGGTTGGAGGTGCTTGGGTTAAAACATTTAGAAAAGAATACTGGATTATTATTATGGAAGTAATAGACTGAATGCAAGTTTGCATAGGTACTTGTTAGTTTCACAATCGGAGTAATACAATTCCAAAACAATATGTACATAGTACAGTAAAGGTTACTAACATTACAGTTCGATTGCTCTCTACATGAGGTAACTATTTATTTTTCCACTGAATGATACTGAAGATAAATAATATTAACAGGTAAACATATATATAGCATATATAACATACAGATGCTTATCAGAATAATGGAAACACCTGAACGAAAGTGCAACTTACCAAATTAATATGGTGTCGGGCCACCTTTCGCCTTCAGAACAGCCTTGATGCGACGTGGGATGGAGGCATAGAGGTCGTGAATGGTAGCAAGTGGAATATTACACCATTCCTCGTGCAGGGCATCGGCCAGTTCTGTGAGAGAGGATGAAGGTGGAAATCGTCGCCGGAGTCGTGTTTCCAAGATGGACCACAGATGTTCAATTATGTTGAGATCTGGGGATTGGGCGGGCCAGGGGAGGTGTTGAACTTCATCCCGATGTTCCTCAAACCACGCTGCAACAACTCCAGCTGTGTGAATGGGTGCATTATCATCGTGGAATATGGCGTCATTGTCCGGGAACAACATCCGGACCATAGGATGCAATTGGTCTCCTAAAATTGCGACATAATCGTTGGCAGTGATGCGTCCGCGAAGTGTGACCACAGGACCCAATGAAAACCATGATATTGCGGCCCACAGCATCACCGTGCCGCCTCCATGTTTCACAGTTTTGGCGGAGACACTGCAGATCATACGCTTCTTTGGGCGTTCTCCACACATAAACACGGCCCGTGGTTTGGAATAGGGTGAATGGTGACTCATCCGACCATACCACACGTTTCCAGTCGTCAACGGTCCAAGTTGCATGGTCGCGGCACCATTTGCGGCGTGCTAAAGCGTTCTGGTCCCTGATGAGAGGTTTGGCCCGTGCAACACGACCCCGTAAGTTCATGTCATGTAATTCGCGGCGGACTGTGATTGTCGAAACAGGTGCTGATTGAGTTCCTCCGTCACTTGCGCCGCAGTGGCACGACGGTTCCGCGTGACAATGCGCTTTAATACCCGGCGTGCCCTGTCACTGATGCTTTTCTTCCGCCCACTGTTCCGCTTCCCCGATGTGGTTTTCCCGTGTGTTGTGTAGGCCGTCATCACCTTCGACACTGTCCCTGGCGACACACCTAACACACTAGCCACTGCCGTCACACTCACTCCACATAACCGCTCACCAACAATTTGCCCTCTTTGAAACTCTGAGAGGTCTCCCATTTTACACTACCGCCGTCTGCTGCAGCCACTGCACACTCCTGTTCCACGACGCCTGACGTAGTATAGAGACCGACCTAACACACCACCACCAGTAGTCCGGCGCTGCGGTCACCACGACACCACTGCCAACCCATACATCTGACGTGTTGCCAACTACAGGTGTTTCCATTATTCTGATAAGCATCTGTATATGATTTTAGCAACCTCTGGCACTTCTATTGTATTTAGGGGAATGGGTCATTTGTATACTTTGTCAAAAGGACACTTCAATGAAATGAATATCAAATACTTGAACTGTACATAGCCAATGAAAATTTGTCTTTTTAACAGAAAGTGTATTTCTCTTAAATACTTGAACCACCAATTTTCAAATAATATTCAGCTATGTTGTAACAGTGACACTCCTTTTGACATTTGTCACCAAACTGAACGTAAGTTTCGCCTTCTGTAATCATGTAGTTCTATCTTGTAATCTCATAATGAGGGCAACAGGAAATAACTTTCGAGGTTCTTACTTTTACAACTCATTACGAACTTCAACGACACACTGCTCCGTGCAGAAGCCTCAGAATATTTTCCTTCTTGCATCACATGGTGTATTTACACAAGAATTACACCTTCTATAATTCCACTTATTTTCGGGAAAGGTGGACCTTCTTTCCTTTCGAACTCGGCGATTCAATTATGAAAACTATAGTTTGGTATGTATTTGCATGGATTTAAACGACCACAACGTTGAATTTATGATTATTTTAATTTTGAGACGCAATTAAGTGTGCGTTACAGTACACTCCAGATTTCATTTTAATGATAAGCGTTTAGGCATAATTCTTAGTATTCTCTTCGAAATAGCTAAAACGAATATAATATATTTTAAGATGTGCTCTATTGCAGGTAAAAATATCTTTACTTATACATAAATAGTATATTTTACATTTTATGTTTGTAGGTCTGATTGATAGATATAAACATAAAATGCACAAACCTGGTATCTTATTTCACTCAGTGATGCATTGATAGTAATATGTGCTTCTTTGTATTTGGTGAAGTCTCGCATGTTGGTACTATTTAGATCTGCTACGTCTCTAATATAACCAATATAAAAGTTTAACTCTTTGGAGTCTATACCAAGCCTGTAATAAAAAGTTTTAAATGCATTAATACCTTATGATGTTATGATTAAAGTAAAATATATAAAAATATTTCAAGTCAAACGATTTTATGTATTTCTATCAATAATGCACTCAAAACTAAAAAATTCAATTTTTCGTATATGACTTTTAATAAAAATCGTAGGGCGTCCATAAATTAATTAATTCAATCATAATTACAAACTCAGTTGTTATCCTTTAACGTACGACTCAATTGATTTATTTACAGGCATCGCACGGTTTTATTAGAAATTACATATGATTCTCTTTCTACTTTTAAGTGCAGTATTGATCAAAGTAAATAACACCGTTTAACTTTAAAGATATATTTTGATTTTTTTTTTTTTTTTAGTTTTTAGTTCTGATTTGATTTATGGCTTTACGAACTTCAGGCTGAGGTTGTTTACTTATTAGTGTTTGTGTTTTGTAACAATATATGCAGTGTGCAAGTAAAGACATACTTGAATGTGGGATATGGGTTTAGTTTTCCAGAATGTTGTAACATCAACAGCTTTACATACGCCTGCAAAGTTTTAGATTCATTGGAGTAGTGGAAGACGGTTACAATTGAAGAAGATGGATTTTTTTTATACCCTTGGGCTGTAAGTTGAGTGGGGTGAGGAGTTCGTTTTCAGTGGGGTGAGGAGTTCGTTTTCAGAATTTAGTAATGTCGTCATAACTGCGTATGTCTGCTAAGTTTCTAATTGATTAAAATTGAGATACAAGATTTGAACGAACCTAACTGACAGAAAAGTGAATTTATGTAAAAGGGTTAAATAATCAACAACATTCTATGTGAGTCGCTTTATTCCTATAAGTTTTTATATTTATCTCAACAAATGATTTAAATTATATTCTAATGGCGTGGATAAGTGAGTACTTCTCCCTCTTAGTCCCTGCCATTTGGCTATGTCGTTCGAATGATTAAAAGTTTGGACTTTCCTTTGCATCACCTCACAAGCACTGTTCCCCTCACGTAAACCCACTCACTGCATGCATCCAACTTACTAAGAGCACGAAATTAGCTTGTTTGAGTTGACTGAAGCTTCAAAAGAAAGAACTCCTACGTCACTGCATACACGTCTCGACGTCTTCAAATTTTGTAGTAATATATTTACCAAATGAAGATAGAGATGCACGGATTCGATCCATCATCCAAGATCACATCACAGATAATAGCGGAAAAAGTGAAATTTAGAAGAAACTTCCTTCATTCCAAACTAAACTCGATACTTACTTTGCTATTCTTAACAACTTACTTGATGTTTCCATTTAAAAGTGCGAAGACGTTACTACATGTAGATGCAAGCTAAAAGTATCAACGATTGAGCGCGACATTTTGATTGATCAGCGCACTTCAAGGCAAATCGTCCCCTTGGAATCAGAAGATACTATGTTCACTTCAGCTACTTTTGAGAAATATCGATTTTAAAGCTTGAAGTTGCATTTAATGTCTGTATAAAGTCATTAAATTTTTAACATTTCTAGTCACTCTGAGGTCGTTTTGTGAGATAGTACTTTTGGGATTGATGCCCTTTAGTTCAAGGTCTTTGACTGCAGTGTTAATTCCATTTTGCCAGAAAGTGAACATAGTACCTTCTGATTGAAATTAACACAAAAAAATCTGACAGCCGCCGCGACCGGGACTCGAACCCGGATCTCCCAGTTGCCGGCTAGTATGCTACCAATTACACCACCACGGCACAGCCAA
>JAGDQP010048346.1:0-14776 GCA_022664845.1 Lepisma saccharinum
TCTTAAAATTTACATTATGTATACTGGTATAAACCTTGTATAAAATTATGATTAAGAGTACATTATTTTTAAAAACCACGTAACAGGCATATACAGTCTTAATTATAATACGCTCTAATATTTTCTTCAACTTCTTGAAGTGAATACCCACTGCAAAATTTCAAGACCTTTTTTATTCTACATTTAAAGCTTGAGATGTCGAGATTCCTAATTTCGAGAAATAAAAATTAAAATATCTTATCCCATTAATTTTGTAACTGTTCTGCAGTTTGGTTAACCTTGATCGTGGAGTTATTAGGTTGTCACAACCTCTAGTGAAGTAATTATGTTGTCCGTCAATGGTTGGAAGATTATTAATTATTAATTTAATATAAACGAGACAATGAGAAATATATATACAGGGAAGTGTCATAATACCATAAAATTTAAAAGCTTCTCTACAGGAGTCTCTGGAGCCCATTTTCAGCATACATCGCAAAGCTTTTTTCTGCCAATAGAAGACATTTTTTGCTCCGGTGGAATTACCCCATAAAGCTACACCATAAGATAGGTGAGAGTGTATCATAGCATAATATACCACTAGTAAGTATCTAAGAGATACAAGTTGTCTTAGCCTTTTCAATAAATATATGTTTTTGGCTATCTTCTTACATACGGCATTCGTATGATTACTCCAAGTCAATTTCGGATCGATTGTGATACCCAGTACCTTCATACAGTCAGACTGATTCTGTGAGATAATATTCGGTATTAATGAGAACAACATTGACTCAGTCTTGGAATTGTTAAGAACCAATTCATTATATTTTAACCATTTTGATGCAAGTTGTAAAATGTTAGCATTTAGACTGTGTATTTCATCCAGATTGTGAGCTATGAGATCAATGTAGTATCGTCAGCGTAAAGTATTGATTTACAGTTTAAATAAATAGGAAAATCATTAATATAAACAGAGAACAAAAAAGGGCCAAGAACCGAGCCCTGGGGTACCCCACGTTTTACCAATTCTACTGAGGAAAATGTATTATTAAATTTTACAATTTGTCTTCGATCTATAAGATAAGAGCGAATCAAATTGACTGTATTAGTCGAGACCCCATACCAGTGTAATTTATCCAAAAGGATAGGATGTGAGATCGTATCGAAAGCTCGACTCAAATCTAGAAAGATAGCAGACGTAATATTTTTCTGTTCAAAACTGTCATGAATTGAGTTGACAAGCTCAGTGATAGCAGAAATTGTGGAGGCACCCGATCTAAAACCATGTTGTGAGCTGTGTATTATATTACCCTGAAAAAAATAAGAGGACAATTGAGATAACACACAGTGTTCAAATATCTTAGAAAATATAGGAACAAGAGCAATTGGTCTGTAATTATCAACTTGTTGTTTGTCACCTTTCTTATATATAGGAACAACAATTGATGTTTTTAGACAGTCCGGAAAAACCGCATCCGAGACGGACCAATTTATCAAATCTACAAGGGGTGTCAAATAATATCAATTATATGTTTTAAAACTAATGAAGACATACCAAATACATCTTCACTACGTGATATTTTTATTTTCTTTACAAGTGAAACCAGTTTGGTTGGAGTGATAGTGGTAACTGAAAAGTGTTGATTAGACAATTGCCTGTTAAGAAAATTACCGCTAAATTCTCTATCATGTATGTTATCATCAGTCGTGATGGGTTGAAAGACATTATCAACAAAATGTCTATTGAATGTATCAGGTGAGATATCTACCTGCAGTTCAGTAGAAACTTTGGTCACCCTTTTCATGAGATTCCAAGCAGATGAGACCATATTGGGAGAATTCTGAATATAGAATTCATTATATTGAATTTGAGATTTTTTATATCGTGCCCTTACTGACTTATAAGAGTTGATATAATTTGTATCATTTTTTGCCTTTATGAACCAATAGAATACCAATGCTCTTAACGATGCAAGTTCATCATTATACCACCCATTGTATTTCTTAACCGGGCGCTTAGATTCATTGAGATGCCTTTTAATCATTGGACAGCATCGGGCTAATACAGAACTTAAAATACTAGTAAACAAATTCCAAGCAGAGTTGACATCACGACTTGTACAAATTATTCCATTAAAGTCTATCATGAGTAGATGATCACGTAATTCACACAAGTTATTTGTTCTTAGTGATCTATATATAATACAGGATTTATTTATTTTAGAATAAGGAGTGTGTTGGATAGACAACCATCAGACATGCGTGATCAGACATTAATGGATCAAACGTGCCACATGTTGGAGAATTGAACTCAGTACTTGTTAAAACATTATCAAGGCAAGCATTCATCCTTGTAGGTAAATTATTCAAATATCTGAGACCAAATGATAAAAATAAATTAATGCAATCGTATACATTCGAACAGTCTTCATTAACATCTATATTAAAGTCTCCAACTATTATCAATCTATGGTTAAGATACTTATCTAATGATTTAATCAAAAGTTCAAAGTGCTCTTTAAATACTGAAATATTGGTATCTGGTGTGCGATAGAGGGATACTAAGATGATTTTCAGATCAATCAGTACCACTCTCGAAACTTCAAAATCCCTAACACTAGTAAGCGATTCTAAATCCAACGACTCGACCCATACAGATAAAATTACTCTACTACAAAAGGTTACATAGTATAAAAAAATTATTTACAGTGTTTTTTTTTTCAGGATCTTTCTGACATGATTCAGTACAAGTTGATCATTCCGTTGTAAGTTGGTTTCTGAAAATGTTTTTAGAATGTTAATATTACGTACTTTATAATAAATATACACTAGACAGAATAAGCCACACAAAACGGAATCATCAGCTTGATACTGGACGTTATTCACACGATATATACTGGAATTGCGCCGAAGAAAGTGTGCAGTGGGTTTTCTTAAAGGAGTATAAAATATTATATAGGCAATAACTGTTGGTACTTTCACCACTACCACTATGTTTATAGAAGTCTGATGGAATACCAAACGTAAGGACAAAATACACTTGCGTGGGAATTGGTGATGTTACATTTACCTATGATCGGTAATGGTGTTAACTACCTTAAAGGTATATGCTACAAATGAGATTTTTTTGCATTGGTCTTAATAACTATGATAACACAATACATAATAATAATAATATCTTAAATTAATACTATACGCCCCAGCCTTGGACACAGTTGATGAACTCAAAAGACTGTAAAATAAAATGTACGTACTGGACTTCCTAATGCATATACTTACTAACAGCACACTTGCGAACCACTAATACGCTGTTTATCCCGTAATGAAACAGATTTCTCGTGATAAAAATATATAAAAGCTAAATATACGCTTGATTTATTTCGTAGTTGAATGTAAGCTGTGTGAAGAGGTCTTACAAATTGTACGAGTATGGATACTGGTAATTATTATGGGACATTAAGTGAGGACGTACATACGGATCAACAATTTGGATGTTTTACATGTTCGTCGAAAGAGGTAACGCTGCAACTTAGGGGGAGCATAGTACAGGATAATGTTAACGAAGATGGTTTATGCGAGTGTTCAACGAGGGACGTATGCATTGAATGCATTTGGAACAGCTTAAAACAATTACAAGTGAATACGTGGATGTTATGCCAGGCTTGTTACAATGGGTCCTCGAATGCATTGTTGCATGCTGGTTGTCGCAGCACGAGGTACTTTGAGGAACAGACAAAACATGTTTTATTTCATCCTGACACTTTGCACAAACTGTATGAGGTATACAACAACAACCACCCTACATCATATGCAGGGTATGAGTGGTTTTATGCAAATGTAAAATATGGAGGTAAACTGGTGTTGGACCTTGCAAAACGTGAATTTCGAACCAAGGACTACCAGGGAAATAGACCGTCTGCATGAGTCGTACAGCCCTAAGCCGCAGGCCTCCCATCACTACCGTTATGTGGAAATACAATACTTACTATATTTTGAAAAAGGGGTACAGCGCGCATGCGTGAGGTAATGGACTGCTACGAACTACCACTGAAATATATATGTAACAGCGGTATATTGTAAGTATCACATTTTAATTGGTCCACAGAGTGAAAAGGACACTATGGATACTTTAGACGTTATACTAGTTGCTGAGTTTGGACGTAAGCAAGCAAACGAGGATGAAGAGGTTATAGTATTGGACACCGGTAAGGAAGCTACTTGCAGTGAAACAACAATGGATGATGACGAACTTGTCATATTGCCAACGGAAGAGAATCCTAAGTGTGTGTGCGTACCTGCAAAAACGTCTATATACTGTTTATGGGACACGTTTAAAGCATTGCAAGTGTCTTCATGGCTTATTTGCAAGGGATGCTGGGACAACTGGCCAAATTTAGCTGTGCACAAGTGTAGTCGAGGCCGTTACTATTTGGAGAAACAAACAAAACGTGTGTTATTTCATCCTGAAACGATGCAAAACCTATATAAATTATATAAGACATTGCATCCGAAAACCAGTGGTGGCTATCGCTGGTTTTATATTAATGTGAAAAACGCTGGAAAAACAGCATTGGGTTTAGCTGAAAGTGAGTTCCAGGAAAAAGACTATTGGGCCAACAGACCATTTTTCCATTTACCAGACCCTAGTAATGATTACATATTTTGAAGACTGTTCCATGCAATGTCAAAACTTTTAACAATAATTACGTAGTTAGCTCAACCAACTTTACGATTGTCGTGTCTTGTGTAAAATATGGCCACTGTACGCATGATACAAGTAGATGAGACAACGCTAAAGTAATAACCGCTGAAAAACCCTGTTCCTGTACCCCCTCGATTTTATTTATTGAAAGTGTGTTCAAGAAATGCTAGACAACTGACATACAGCAGTAGGATTTCAAGTAAACACAAGTGCACAGACTCACCAATCTAAGTTCACTTAAGTATTGTATGAACTATTCTGCAATATATATATTACTACACTAGAATCCCCTTGCCAGTTTTAATTGTGCATATAGATCTACCGTTTGGAAACGTCCGTACCATATTACCAATAAAAGTGAAACCTTTGGGATGTAGTGAGTAACTAACACATCAATGTAGAACAAACTAAAATTGTGTAGTTAAACTTACAAGTGCAAACAAAACTATATAACGTGAAAGAAAATGGTTTTAGCGTTCAAGTGATTATTTTTTGAACTGTGTATTTTGTTATTACACTGAACAACGTGGACATGTTTTATAAATATTCCCTAAACTGGTAATTCCTAACGTGTGCACACAATGTCATGAACTGTTTTTTGTATTCATGGGATTAAATAAAACATAGATTTGTTATTCTGATTGATTAACTTGTTTGAAGGAAGTATATGTGGTGTTGTGAACTGTTTATTTGTTTTTTTCGTACATTGGAAATATGATCTGTTTATAAATATACCCTAAACTGTAAATTCCGAAAGTGTGTAAACAATGCTATGAACTGCTTTTGTATTAATGGCATTAAAAAAATATAGATTTGTTTTTCCGATTCATTAACTTGCTTGAATGAAGTATATGTGATGTTGTGAACTCTCTTTGTTTATTTCATGCATTAGGAACAAGATATAAAGAACTGTGCAAATATTAATGGACTAAAGCACGTAGTGTTGTGAATAGTTTATTTTCAATAGTAAGAAACGTAGTTATTTTACTAACTGGTTTAAACAAAACATTATGTGCATTGGCATTAGATAGAATACAGCGAGGGAGGTTTGCCTGCTCGAAGATTGTTGTCAAAAAAAAACGTACGAACTTAGGTTACCACGGAGCGGGACTCCCCGGAGTGTGTATCGTTTCAAATTCAAACTTATTAATACGTCAATAATTAGTTCTGCGTATATTTCTTGAATTCACATTTGTCGGTTTGTGTTAATGTTAAATTGTTGCTGTGTTCGTTTCTGTACATTTATGTAGCACAAATTTGTGTACGTAGTATGTGCGTGTATAACATTTGCAATTGTAGAAGAGTAATGTTTCTTTCGGTAGGGTTTGGGCTCTTGGGTATTTTATATAAGGAGAAGAAAATTTAGAAAAGTAATAACCCTCCATAATTCCGTATCCCAAACGAAATTTTTTGCGAAAATCAAGGAGACAATTTCTGAGGTTCTGGGGTACCAAGGGGTACTCGCTGTTCTAATTTCTGCGTACAGCTCAAATTTTTCAAGCAGAAATCAAAGCGAGACTTCAACTGAGACGTTCAGTGAAAACCCGAACACGATATTTCAAGTAGTTATCGAGATATGCCTGAATAACTTTTGCGGACCCACGAAAAAAAAAACTTTTTGGGCTTCGGTACAAAAGGGGAAGGAATTCAACAACTACATACAATTCACAATATAATCAAATAAACTATTACTTACAGTATTTTCAGCGGGTTCCCCACCCAAGAGCCCAAACCCTACCTTTCTTCCTTTACATGTGCTGCCTCTTGATAGTTTTCACTTTCTTATACACTAGTAGCTACAGGAAGTTATGTAATAGTGAAAATTTTCGAATGTAAGATTTTGAAGAAAATTAGTTTTAGTCATCCTTGAACTTTTTTCCGAAAGCGACCAAAATGTCTGTGCGTATGTACGCGCTTTAGCATCCGAGCGGACAGGTAGTTTTTACTAAATCTTGGAGTATAAGCGTTCGGGCGCAATTGTAATGATGTATTAATTTTGGGGCGAAATGGGTCAAAGGAAAGTTTGATTTTTTAAAATATTTTTAGCAAAACGGATGGACAGCTTGTCATGAAACTCGTAAAATAAATGTGTGAAACACAACATTTCAATTGAAAACCGTATCTACGCCGCTGCAAGAGAAATATTGAATGACATACCTGTAACTAGTAGTTTCATAATTGAAAATGAGGGGGTATGTTCTGGATTTCCTGAATATTTTCCTGAATGTGAGTGAAATAAGTTCACTTACATTCTCTGGTGAACACAATTTATATCTTTATTAATTTTATTTTTCCATGTGGGCCTATTGCGAAGCATTATATTTTGATCGTATTCTTTTCTTTTTCAAATTTTGCCGCCCTGGGCGACGGCACGGCTCGACACACCCTCGCGGCGGCTCTGGTTACAATATAAGGGATATTTCAATTTCTTCCAAGTTATTTTTTAATTTTACTTCTATACTCAGAATTTTACATGAATCGTCTTGATGGAAACAGATTTGTAGTCTATAGCTCAACAAAGATTTATCTTTCGGTAGCAGTTTGTTTCAGAGAAGTAATTTAAGTAAAAGTATTCCAAAGTTCTTGCAAATCCGTGGTTCGTAACTACAATAGATATAAAATAGCAGCATTTCGTTTTTCACACGTAATAACTCTCATATAATTAAAGGTATCTTGAAAATAATGTCAGATTTAAATTTGTGGTGAAAAGCTACCCCAAAACGATGTGTCACAACACCCTTTTTCTATTTGAAATTTTTGACCTGAATCCAAGATGGCGGACTTCAAGATGGTCGCCATAATGATACTATACAAAGTGAAGTGGCCTCCAGTACCCCTATCCCATATATCTTCCTATTATTCCCTTAAACTGTTTCTAAAATAACAAGGGTTTCTTCCAGATTTTGCCTTATAAAATATATTATAAATACATGAATAACTATAGGTCTCTTGAGGCACCATTTAATATTATTCAATGGAGCTAATTTTTCTCTTGTTTTACTTTAATCTGATATGGAACCATTTCAGGAGGTACGTCCAAAGAAATTCGGAAATCAAGAATTAAGCACCCTTATATATATATATTGCGTTTCTACATATTTAGACTTATAACTCATAATTAAAATGAAATTAGTAAAATCGTAGTTTTTACTTTTTACAGGAGCTCACTATGCTTTTGAAGTAACGATTTTTTAAAGTATTTTTAAACACCGTCGTATACCCAGAGCCACAGTTTGTATTTTTGCAAAGGGAGCAAACTCCGGTTTTGGTGTTCCTTCGAACGAGCCAAAAGTGTACAACGCTCCCTCCTTATAACTTCACATCTTCAACGACCCCTCCCCGGCCCGGGGCAAAAGTTTTCCTTTTGCAGTACAACTGTGAATGAGCATTTCAATATCAAGCTCTGATTGGTTAAAATATTCCTACGGTGCTAAGATTTGATTACTCGTTTAACTACATAAAATATAACCAGAAGAAACTCCGTAAAATCTTTAGTACGTATTTTTGTATGAAATACTTAATGTTACTATATTTTAAACGTTTAACATATTTTTGAAACAGCATAGCAACACGGAATTAAATGTAAGTAATAAGTAATGAATCAGTTGATATGTCCTCAAAAATAAACGTTATTTTAAAAAGTCGTTCACCTCAAAAAGCACAACAGTTTTCACTGTCATTTACCCGGCGCCAAACTTAACTTTTGGTAAAGGTCAAACAATGCCGTTATATAAAGTGTTGTTTGATTAAACCATTCGACGTATGTAATATTAACATGCAATCTTGAGAAAATCCTTTCATATGCGATGTTTAGAGACAAAATATTTTAATTTTATTATCCGCTGCAAGCCTTGTCTAAATTATAATTTGTCAAGGAAAATAAGAAACTTTTTGTGTGCATATAAAAGCTTGTAGAACAATTTGCGAAGTATAGAACAAATATAGAGGACACGGAAGTATAGAGTCTACGCTATTTAACAGGGTGTTTGTGGCAGAGATATTTGACAGGATACATCATATCGCTTGATAGATAAAAATGCTCTTTTCCAATTATTTGAGAGGCATGTTTGGGTCATGTTTGCTTTGGTATTACAGTTGGACTAATACACAAAATATATAGAAATTATTTTCGACAATGGGTAGAACGAATGGAAAATGAAATAATTACCCACAAATTTTGGGATTCATTTTCCACTTGAAGAGTATAGGGGAAAACAATACGTGAGAATTTTGAAAATTGTGAGAAAACCCGCAATTTAAGGTGTAAGCACTTGAATTTACATTTATTTTTCGCCTTTAAGCGCTTTGGCGTAAGTAGACCGATAATGAACTAGAGGACTAAAAGTAAATTTAAATTTAAGTGCTTACACCTTAAAATGTGTGTTTTCCATATCTTTTAAAATGTGACTTTGATTTCCCCATCCCTTCGTACTCTTCATATGTTTTTATGAGAAATCAATAAATTAATGATTGATATAACGTATTTTGCCTCACAGGTCGAAGAGGGAATCCATTAAAAGTCAATATTTTCCCAAATTAGTGCAATTATCTTTTATTATTCAGGACAAAAATATTTTTATTCAAAATTCTAGTTCATATAGACATAGATATTCTTTAAGAGTATTGAAAAAGTATCTAGTATTGTTATAATGAAAGTAATTTTACATTTGAAATTCCTTGAAAATGTCACAGGAAATATTGTGATTTATGTGGACAGAGGGTTGAGTGAAGCTTCCTCTATTTTCGGTTACAATGATGGCGAATGTGGAAAACAAAAGAGGAGAGGGAGATGTAGTTATAGTCCAAATGATAGTAAAGAAGAAAAAAATATTTTTCATCTTGGTCGTGTGAATGAACGAAAAAGAGGATTTCCGTTAGTAAAAATCGTTGTTTCTAAACGTGTCTTCTAATACTAACATGGTATTTAAATTTGAATTTTTATTTTAGGGCTTTTGTCAACTTTGGCTCAGGCCGAATGGATGATAATATAAAAATTGGTGAAATTAAGCAAGTGGGAGGAAACATGGCAATCCCAATAAAATCCACGCACACGGTGTTTGTCCACCACCGTGGCACAAGCCGGGATCCAACATGGCAGTTCACAAACCAGACGTGAGAACTCTACCTCTGATCCACCGCGTTCCTCTATTTAACATGGTATCATGAGGCAGTTAAGATCTATCCATACTAAGTAATCACTCAATCACAATTTATAGTTCACTCAATCACAATTTGTAAGTGTTACAATGGACAGTGATAAAAGAGCTGGATTTTGTGTTACATGTCAGATATTTCTTTTGAATAGAGAGAACCAAACTTTGCATTTGCTCAAACATCTTAAGAAATTGGGATTTAGGCCGATGTGAAACAGGTTACACGTAATTCATATAGTAGTAATATATCTAGGTACAATGATTCCGCCAGCCCCCTGTGGAAGTGTCACCCCCAATCCTCGAAAGGACCTCCAAACTTAATATTTTACGGTCATAAATCGACAGAAACTGTGCAAAACTCCACTTACACCCTCCCAATTTTGACTTTACACACCCGGAACTGAAAATCCTGGCTGAATCCCTGTCTAGGTAAATGTTTTAACAGAATGTTAATAGGTTTATTTGTCTACTTAAAAATCCTAATAGGTGCTTTCATGCTTCCCAATTTACAAACCAAAATCGAATCGTAATGATTACTTCTTATTAGTAGTTTATCTAAGGTTTAAAATCAAAAGAGCGTAAGACAAAAATTAAGGGCGTATTTACCTAATTTTAGGTTATGTATAGTTTTTCTGTCCACAGATAATATCAAAATTCACTATATATTTCAGAAAATAGGGGGAGCTCGAAGAATGGATACTTCAAATCGTGATTTTTGATGCAGTTGTATGGCTAAAACCTTATTTTTACGGTAATTTTGAACTACATAAAACACACTACGAAAACAGATAAAGATAAACTGGTTTCAAATTTTGCTTAAATGCCATGGTTTGTCAGGACACTTTAATCTGCTAAACCTGTAACCTTTTCTTAAAGTAATTTTGCACTTCATAGACTTCACTTCAGTTCATATGGCACATTAGCCTCTATGTAAAAGTGCATGAAGGGAAACTGACCTCAGATCTAGCTTCATATAGCATGATTTACCTTCCCGAATTTAATATGGTAAGGGTTCTTTCAACATGGTAGCTATATTCGAATCTGAAGTCAGTTTCTTTTTATCTACTTTCTTTCGACACTAGGATGCTATACAGGACGAGAACATAGTGCAAGAACTACTATAAAGGGTCCTTGTAGCCTTACAATATTAAAATGGCGTCATACATCAAGATGTCTGAACATAAACCTGAAGCCCAGATATTTTCTTCGTGCTGTCCCTAATTCCTGCGATAGCTACTGACTTTTGATAAATCCTATATTTATAGGGCTGCAGATTGATACGGGCAGAGAGGAGCTTTTCATGTATTGTATATTTATAGAAACGTAGGTGCTAGAAAACCCACAGAGCTACAGTTCTTCTACAGTTTCAATAAGTGAGCAAGTCCCCGATATCTGGACTGTTTATTCATTCTGATTAACTTGTATTTTGCAAAGCATATACAATTTTCCATGTGTAAAACATATTTCTGTAATTACTCATTTGAACGCGTTTAGGTTTTCATCGGAAAAATAGTTTTATTTATGTTAGGCTTATAATGAGCTACTTAAAACTTCATATAACACTGTTTATTTGAAATTAACGAATTATATATTTGGTGACCGCTAGATCGCAGCAAAAGCAGTTGAACTTTTCGAGGTGAAAGTATTTTTTTAGTTATGGCTAGTTTTGAAGATTTTAGCATTGTTTTCATATAGTTTTATTATTTGCAAGTAATTTCATTTTTGTGTATTGTTTCGACAATATTAAATGTTTTAAAACATAGTAAAATAAACCATTTCATGCATAAATATTAAAAGTTTGGTGTTACCGGTAGACGAGTAATCAAATCGTGCAGGATAGACCAACTACAGAGAGATCAAATCTTGCAGGAGAGACCGTAGAATTATTTTAAACAATAAGAGCTAGATATTGAAATACCCATTCACTGTTGTACTGTAAAAGGAAAACTTGCGCCCGGGGCACAAGTGCACTTTTCTCCACCTACTTGCAGTTCTAGATACCTTCCAAGAACTGAATGCACTAATCAACAAAATCCATAGCTCTAATGTGAATTTAATATTTAAAATTTTTGGAACACAAGAATTTTTGGCAAGCACTATATTTTATAGTTGTATCTTATGTAGAATCTGTAATTTAATCCATTAGTTTACTTCTATCGAAGTATAAACAAATAAAGCAATAGTTACAAGTTAAATGATTTGATACTCTACTTCACAGATATCAGTTCGTGACGAAGTTATGTCAGCTCATGACGCTGTGTTTTACTCCTATATACTTATTATATTTATATATTGTGCATTTTTAAAAATAAAAATAAAACTTAATATATTACTCTTTGATGTGACTTATTAGACGCATCCTTTGTGATGGGCTTTTTTTAATTTATCCGAGATATTACAGTTTAAAAGCGTATTCTGGATGTCAGTTCGTGACGCGTGTAATTAATTGCTCAATAAGAATATTTCTTTTTTTTGGGGGGGGGGACAAAAAAGAGCCTCGATTTTTTAAAAGCAGGTTTGATTTCACATTCCTAATGCTATTGCATACAAATAAATACTTGATTTAATAAGTAAATTGTAATGAAAAAGACTTGCAATAAACGTCGTGGCGTAGAAATTATTTAAATATATATTTTACTTCGTCGAATACTCTTAGAATACCTCCAGTTAGCTCAGGAACTTGTAAATAAGAAGACCCTTCATAATATATATCTCAGAGATTTTTCGTTCGTGCATCTACATTGGATATCTTGAGGATAAGAAAGTATTTTTCTCAGACGATGCCGATGATCCATACGGTTACCTAATCTCGGGGACAAGTTGCTTTAATTGCTCCAAATCTGCTTGACGCCTAATTCTCCTTCTTGTGGTAGCAGTGGAGACTACTCGCACAACTTTCGTAAAAGCCCCATCAAAATTAGTATACAATGAGAAAGGATAATAGAGCTACGAATGCACTACACCCTCTCTCAAGTAACTAAAACGCAATAGCGTGAAATAAAAGATTGGTTTATGCCACAAAGGCAAAATTAAACATTCGATTTATTAATCAAATTGTTAAACTAAGCTATAAAGTAAACCAAACATTCTTGTAGAACAAAAATCTTCGTGACATTATCACTTTCCAGATTGATTTCTACAACTTTCTGATATAAACAAATATTCTGTCTTTGTCAAATTAAAGCATTCTTTAAATACAGTTAAATATTACCTTATTTCTCTTAACCAAAACTTCCTAATATTATTTTCAATGAATCAATATTATTTCCTCCTATATAATCGCACTGAATTGCTATTGTCAAAACCTATTCGTAATTAAGTTGTTTAAATTCAACATAAATAACGTTTCGAATATATATTAGTTGCCTCATAGCAGTAGCCAAACTCAACACAGTAATCTTCAAATTTCCAGTCCACATTCAAAAACGTTATACTAAGATAGACCTATCAACGCTATGTGTGGTAGACTCAAAACATGACTACACTACCGGAAGCTGGCGAGACGCCATTATATGGGTAAGATCAGTGGCGTAACTTACTGGCTCTGCGCCTCGTCTGACTTTTAATTATGATTGGTCGAGATTAAATGAGATTCGAATAAGGAAATGGATCGTCATTTCACGTCCAAATGCAAAATTAATCGTCTTTCTGTTCTTGTTAGATAAAAAAATAGTTTTAAATGCGAAATATTTCAGTAATGGTGCATTAATGTTTTGTAAAGCACGAGATTTTCGTGGAGATTTGTTTAAATGATCGTTTTATTGAATTAACAAAAAAAAGCAATGACTCTGATGTTGGAATAGTAAAGAAACAGAGGTGTAGTGGGGCCAGAGCGCCGCCCCGGTACTTTTGTTAGATGTCTCTTTGTAATACGAACACACATTACCCCCAAGGTATCTGGAAAAAAAGCATTAAGTAATACATTTTGACGTCTGGTAGCCTTCTTGTCCGTGCCATTGTGTAGCACGGACAAGCCACGACAATTTAGTTTTGGCAGATTTTTACTAAAATAATCAAAATCTTTTCTGGCTATTGCTGACAAGACAATTACAGTTGGTTATTCTTGTTCTAGTAGTGGCATTAATACTATCATTGCTATACTGCTAAAGTACATTATGCATTATTGCAGGCGGCTCTTGCCATACTCATACTTTAACAAACTATTCGTGAATCAAACGCTCCTGTACTATTTTTTCTCTACTACACCGCTATAAAGAATCATAAAATAATTTAAATATGACGTAATCATTCAAATATAGGGGAATTGAAGAGGACAGGTAATTTCGCTTGAATAAAACAGAATGTGAGGAAAATCCTAATGTGCATCCCTACTGAGTGACCGTAGCTCAATTGGTAGTTTTTGCCTCGCAGTCGGAAGGTCCTGGGATAGACTATCCTGTCAGATTTTCCTTTCACACCAGCAAATGACGAGATGGTACCTTCATTGTAGGCTCTTAACCACTCGTTCACCGATTCTTCACCTTACCCTAACCCAGTACGAGGAATAGATAGCTAAAGACCAGAAACAAATTCAGAGTGTAGTTTTAGAAATATTCCTATTATGCTAATTATAGGGTTGCAATTAGACTACAACAACACTCTCATGGTTTTCTGGAATTGACATTGAAAGTTAGATAATATTCCCTTTTTTTAAAGTAAGGATCAATTTCAACGATATTTGGAGAATTAAGAAAAAGGTCAAACACTTTTCACTCCGGACGTTTAAAAAATGTTTACTTTCATAAAAGTACCAGCAACTCATGCTCGCCTTATAATAGGGAAATTACAGGTTCAATTCCCGGAGCCGGCCATCCTGACTGAGGATTTAACTTAGGGCACACCAGGTGAATGTGGGATAAGGCCTTGAATAAGAGCAAGGAGTATTTCACCCTCTTGTTATTAATATATGCAGTGTAAAATGGCCATACAGTTGTAATTCATA
>JAGDQP010048347.1:0-14775 GCA_022664845.1 Lepisma saccharinum
GTATATGCCTCACAAATACCTTTGAGTTGAATAGTGGCCTACCGTGAGGGTTTCCCGTTTGAATTTTCCAAGATCTTACACAGACGTGTAGTACAATAGGAGAGTAGGATAACTCCAATAATTAATATCTCAAAATAGCAAACAGAAACTCCTACTTCCTTCACTCTCGACATAAATACACTCAGAACAAAACATTTATACAACATACACGCAGTTCAATATTCATACTCGCCAAAATATCACAAAACTTGTAAAACAAAATGCGAGATACGAAATTAATATGCACCACACACCTCCATCAGCGACGAACTGAAGCACATGCTCAGTCGTGCTGTGGCCAACTAACGCAAGATGGCGATTAGCCAATCAGAACACAGAAATTAAAAAAAACATATACAAAAATCACCAAATCTAGTCACAAAACAAATAACCAAAAATATAACAAAGTAAATCAACTGAACTTCATACATCGTATCATTACAACAAACAATAGAATAAACAATATATTAAAATAAGCTATAAATACAAGACCAAAGGTGTGCCTATACGTATTGTTAGTGTGTATATGCCTTTCAACACATGGAGTTAAATACAATTTTAAGATAAACAAACGAAAATGTGTCAGTAATGCTTATTGGTAGTCTGCCACGAGATAGGTTCAAAGATCCATGCACAAAGTTCTTCTTTGCTCGAAATAAAAGCGATGACTTTTGATAACTTCACACGATATTTGTAATCCTTCTTGATGTTACTAGACACTACAAAGCTTGAAAAGTTGTTCCAAAATCTGGAAATATTAACGGATGTTTCGATAGGTTTATGTTGATTCACTAAATATATTTTCTTGAAATAGAACAAAAATTGAAATTACACATTACAATTGACCTCCCCCTCTTACACTTTCAGACCTTTTAGGGGAAGATGACCATTTCCGAACTTAATAAATCGCTGTGAAATATATGGCATGTGGCAACTGAATTCAAAATATTTATTGTACCAAAGCATCCGTAGTAACAGAACAAACTGAGCATGATAGCTTGTTATTAAAAACTGGTCATTTTACGCATCGATTGAATACTAACTTTTGATTGCGCAGACAATAGGTGTTCAGTCGTCAAGATCTAATTACCATCCATAGTAGCATAATATTTTGTTACTTTTGTTAGATTAATGATTTCATAAATGACCAGGAAGAACAAATTTAATTTTGTAAAAACAGGATAGATATCATTTGATGAAGGAGAAATTTAAGCTAAAATACCTGTGTTCTCAGCAGTTGCTTTGACGCAATATTTAGTATCTTATATTCAAGAGATATACAGAGCAATGGGATGACATATTTGTCATTACTGTCGATATCGATATTTATTAGTAGAGGGTAAAGATATGGCAAACAAACAGTTTATATTTTGTACATTAATGTGTGACATATCTGTGAATATGTTACCAGGTTTCCAGTTTGAATTTTACCGTTAGACATATTTTGAGACGGTTGTTCTTGTCTTATTGATCTCGTTATATTGTAATGAACCGTGAGCCTGAGAGCGAGTACCACTCAAGATAAGCAAATAGTAAACAGTGTGTACTACGAGGTGTAAACAAATGTATGTGCTACAAGCAACACCAGCAAATAGTAAAAGTGACACAAGCCATCGTAAAAGCAGACGACGACAACACTTTAATGAAGAACCATAGATGGAGTTGGTGTCGCAGCTAGACGGAGCCAGCACAGCTGAAGGAGGTACTCAGAGGACCACTCCCAGAAAGACCTATAAATATCCGAACATCTAGGCAAGAACTATCACTCATCGCCTGGGTGGTCACCTCTCTCTTCCTTCCTGCTTATCGGCTGCAACGGGACGGAGCAATCCTTCATACACACGTTTACAACAGAATTGGTATGAATCCTTCCTTACCTGACACACACATGTTTGCAACGGAACTGGTGTGTCCCTTTTGAACAGCAACCCTGTATACACGATTGCAACGAGTCTGGTACATCCTTCGACACAACAGTTGCAACGGACTGGTGTCGACTCTTGCCTACTCAAACCCTGTACACACGACTGCAACGGTTCTGGTACATCCTTGGGCATATCAGTTGCAACGGACGGGTGCCCGTTCCTTCCTGCATATCAGTTGCAACCGACTGGTGCAGGACTTTTCTGGTTTACCTACATAATTTTCAACTGCACCAACCTATTTTTGTCTTCAGTTAAACGAAATTCATTTTTCGAATAATTATCCAGTTAACAGATAAGTTGTCTGGATCACAGTTAACCAATTATCCGGATAACAGATACATGAACAATTTTCCTGGCAATGCATAGTAAACAACTATTCGCATTATATACCTCTAATGAAAATATGTACGAGTGATAAATAATAAGACTCATTTAATCCGAAGCAATAATTTTTTGGGGGTCATCTTACTCTCTGAATGGCCTTCTACTGACTCAGTGATTCAAATACACTTATATTCCATCATATAAAGACAATTGTCTGTAGTATTTTTCCTTAATGCAACAGTCGCCCGTTCGGGTACCCGTTCGTTCTTTCCTCGGATATTCGACAGATAATTATCTCAATGGTTTTGACAGCTCTAATCTCAGTACATTCACAGCAAGCTGTCTCTGTCGGGACCTGACTCTTTATGTGAATATGCTGCTCACCATACAACCTTGGTATGGCCCACTGTTAAACGATCAGGACATATTTAGTAATTTTAGATCCGCTTCTTACTAAGTAAAATCTAACTGATATCGTATCTGAAAGACCCCTAAATGAGAACGCTGTGTTGAATGTTATTAACCGAACTCCCTACACCCTGGGAACACACTATGTTAAATCAAAATGTTTTTTATGTGAAAACATCCGTAAGAACCAATAACTTTGATACCCTTCTCATGAAGCAATCAAAGATTTGCTAATAAAATTCATAAGAAATTAATTAGTACAACTCATTATCTAAAAACAATATTCACCTCGTCTGCATAGAAGCTGAAGGTGGTCCAGAGATGGGGCTACTGTTAATCTTGTGAATGTTTGTATTTATGAAAATGCTATACCCTAACTGCGATAATTTTGTTACAATTTAACTTCTTTTTATATTTCCCACAATTGAGTACTATTGGATTCAAAACATTTATACGTATAATGGCACAGAAAAATAATTTATTTACTTTATTGTACAAGATAGGTACAAAATACAAAGTACTCTGTGTGGTAGTACAAAAAATAACAAGAAAATCTACAAAGTATCATTCAAAAAAGTGCTTTCAGTTCGTGAAAATTAACCTTGCAAAATTGAAAATCGAATTTATTTACGACCTTTGGGCAAATTTGGTTTAGGCCGAATTAACTTTGGAAACTAAACTGTTGCTGGTAAATCATAATATATACATATATATGAGCTCCTGCATGGCCTAGTCGGTAGCGCGCTCGACTCCAGTACGAGCGGTCCCGGGTTCGATTCCCGGTGGGGCTCAAAAATTTCGGTGTTGACCCAGCATCGTGAGGACAATTGGGGAGCTGCTGTGAATAAAAGAGAGTGGCGATCACAGTGAGAGCTTCGGCTCTCCTCTCCCAACCCGTCTGGTCAGCGTGGGAGTAGTAGACCAACTCCTCCCTTCGGGGAGAGGCCTCATTCACTAGTGGATTGAATATGGCTGTGATTTATATATATATATATATATATATATATATAAAATAATGAAGTTTCTATCTACTTGATGTATAACCATTTTGAAAAACACATAGATGTGTGGTTGCAATGAAATTCAACAAATCGATTTTGAACAACAGAATTAACTGCGGTAGCTAGTTACAAGGCGATGCCATAATATCAAATTTTAACTGAATGTACTTGTGCATCTGTATTCCGAAAACTTTTGCAAGTACTATATATGTTCGTTTGAAGGCAAAGAATCAAATTAAATGAATGGAAATTCAAGCTTTCTAGTTAGCAAACGAAGTAGTGCAAATATGGTCTGGGGATCTAAATATTTGTCACGAAATTCTGGCTTTGTATAATGTTGTTATCTTTTGAAAGCTAGTTGAGTGAACTGGTCAAGGGAATTGATTACCCTTGACTGAACTTTGATGTACCAATGTAAGTAATCTCCAGTTCTGCAAAATTCGAAGAAACCGATCAACATACCAGGTGCGTAAATATAAAACCGGAATTTATGTACAGAAAAGACACAGTGATTGGATGACAATGCTAAGAACTATTTTATTCGAAGCGTTGGCCATCGCTAGTGATACATTTCTGCCATCGTTCCGCCAAGGTGTGGATGCCAGACCAAAAAAACTGTGCCCCTTGTGCTGCAAACAAGTCATCAAGCCATTTTGGTACAGTTTCGTAAGATGTGAAGCGCTGGTCAGCAAGTGCGTGTCCCACGGATGCAAATAAGTGAAAATCGGAAGGCGCCAAGTCTGGCGAGTAAGCCGCATGCGAAAGGATTTCTCAGCCAAACGTAGCAGTCGTTTCCTTGACCGGTTTTGCTGTGTGGGAGGGTGCATTATCGTGAAGCACAGTCACTTTATGTTGTCTTTGCTCATATTCTGGTCGGTTTTCACGCAAAGCTTGATGCAAATCGATCATTTGTTGTCGGTAACGTTGGGTATTAACGGTTTCTCCAGGTTTCAGCAGTTCATAATAGATCACTCCCTTCTGATCCCACCAAACACAAAGCATTGTCTTCCGTCCATAGCGATTTGGTCTTGCAGTCGATGTCGCCGGTTCTCTTGGAGTTACCCATGATCTTTTACGCTTAGGATACTCGAAATAGATCCACTTTTCGTCACCAGTCACAAATCGATGGATAAATGATTTCCTTTTGTACCTGGCGAGCAGAATTTCGCAATTGGTTTTTCGGTTTTCCTGCTGTCGTTCAGTCAATGCATGTGGAACCCATTTTTCCACCTTCTGAATCTTGCCCATGGCTTTTAAACGTATAGAAACTGCTTGTCGTGTCACATTTAATTGATCCGCGAGTTGTTGTTGCGTTTGAGCGTCATCTTGATCCTACAAAGCTTGCAACTCGCTGTCTGCAAACTTTTTCGGTGGTCTTCCACGTTCTTCGTTTCTCACATCAAAATTGCCACTTTTAAATTATTTAAACCACTCATAGCACTGTGACTTACCAATAGTGTGATCACCGTAAGTTTCGACAAGCATGCGATGCGATTCTGAAGCAGTTTTCTTCAAATGGCAACAAAAAATCTACCCTGTCCGCAAATCGTAGTTTGTAGGTACAAATTGCGCCATGTCCAACGTTATTAAACACTACACTATGACTTGAAACTTGTCTGGTTGTGAGTTGCAAATCGTTATCAGCAGTCAAAACAAGCAAGTGGCGTCAAGGACGCAGTTTTCCGGTAACCACAGTGACAGATAACGCCGTCTATGCACAAATTCCGGTTTCATATTTACACACCTGGTAGATTTGAAACTGTTGAGGCGAAAAAAATAAATTGATCTTGTTGTTGGTGACATCTTGTCAGATTTAATAAGTATATGAATGGTAGCATTACTGCTGATATATAATCTTGTCTCGCAGTATGATCGTCTTTTGTTTAGTTTACAGTTGTTCGAGGACAATATGGCTGAGATCAGTCAGAAGCGTATTTCGTGTTGCACTTAATGTTTTTTTTGTGCACCAAAAGTATTCTTGTTTTAGTTCTTCTTATCACACATAATATTTAAATATATGGGACTCAAAGTTTTTGTGTCTTTCACTGCGACAACCCGATCTCTGCTAATTAAAAATTCAACAGGTTATGGGCCCAGTCTGGAAGTTCATGTACGAGATCGCAGCAGTCCAAGTTTGGAGGAAATCGTAAATTGGTGGTTGGAAGAAGAAGCAAAATAGAAGAGTATTTTACTTTGTAAGGAAGAGGAGGAAGGTGAAGTGTTCATCCCAGGTTCCAGAGCACCAGATAAGAAGATTCAGTTTGAAGAGAAGCTTCGAATTCTTCTAGTGAATCCGTGCCGGACTTTTTCTCTCGCGTGTGCAGAAACAGCAACATGGTCTAACTCAAGGTGAAAATTGATAAACTCAGTGAACCTGAAACATGGAACAAGTGGAAGTGGGAACTTAAAATGATGTTTACCCAATATAATTTAACGAAATATATAGACGGTACGTGTCCCTGTCCTGAATTGAAAAGTGACAGTAGTGAAATTGAAAGACAAAGGTATGTAGAATGGTGTCGGGAAAATGCTAAAGCTGCGTCGTTAATCGCGAGTGCATTAACACCACATGTGGCGAATTATGTTTTAACATACACTAATGCAAAAGACATCTGGGACAAGTTAGTTAGTGTTTACGAACAATCAAGTGCCCAAAGGTTAAGTCTTCTAATGTCAGAATTCTTTAACATAAGGCGGGAACCGCAAGTTTCAATTGCCGCCTATGCTGCAAAAGTGGAAAAGTTATTTGCTGACATGAACGCCGAGTTACGAGCGCGCGGTTCGCATGACATTCCAGTTGAGTTGTTACACGGACAGCTGTTATCTACAGTGGGTTCTGAATTTCAAGAATTTATAAACGTGTGGGAGGCTATGGACGAAAATAAAAGAACCACACAGTGTTTAGTGGAAAAACTTTGCACAATAGAAAAACGATTACAAAGTAATGATGCAAGTTCGGACTTAAATGCTTTTGCCGCCAGAACTCAAAACGGGACTAAAAACGCGCGAAAAGTGAAACCGGTATCGAATGCGAATTCGGTAGAAAATCGTACAAAATCAAAAAAGGACTCCATACAGTGTTACAAATGTGGTATGTATGGTCATTATAAGTCTCAGTGTTTAAGCAAGAAAAATGTTACATTGAAAAGTAATTCAAAGACCACAGATTCAGTGCAAGCAGATACTGTAAACAAAAGTTCAGCATTCACAGCCTCAAATGAGTGTGACAGTACAGATAAGTTTATTTGTGATTCGGGTGCTAGTTGGCATATGACGAAAAATAAAAATTATTTTGTTACATACGAACCTTTTGAGAAGCCTATTGCAGTTACGATAGCTGACAATAAGAAAATATCCGCGTTGGGGTTCGGTCGGTTAACCTCAAAGCCTATGTGAATGGAAAATGGACAGACGCACATATGAATAATGTATGGTATGTACCGGCATTGGCAAGGAACTTGTTCTCAGTGCACAGTGCAGTAAAACAGAAAAATCAAGTCTGCATTAAACGTGATAGTGTCGTGATTCGGAAAGACAATCGTATCGTAGCAACGGGGAAGTGGAAATCCGAAGCTTACGTGATGAACTTTCGTGTCGTGAAGCCTTTGAATCCTGTTGTAAACATAGCTACTTCAGAAACCAGCTTGCAGTTATGGCATGAGAGACTGGGGCATCAAAATAAACGACATGTAAAGCAAGTGTTGCAAAGCATGAATATACCAGTGAACTCGTCAGAGAAAGATGATTGTTGTGATGGTTGTGCGTTAGGTAAATCACACAGAAAACCATATAAGCCGCGAATAGACAGACCAAACGTTGTCGGTGAAGTAATAAACGTTGATGTAAATGGACCTATGACACAATCTTCGTGCAACGGCGAAAGATAGTTTGTGTGTTTTAAAAATGATTTTAGTAAATTCAGAAGAATTTTCTACATTAAACACAAAAGTGAGGTCAGTGCATGTCTAAAAATATTTCTTAATGAAGCAGAAAATGCTGGTCATAAAATTAAATACTTGCGTTGTGACGGTGGAACAGAATTCAATAACAGTGAAGTAAAAAACACGATTCAAGAGAAAGGCATTTCTCTGGTTATATCAGCTCCTTATTCTCCAGAACAAAATGGGAGTTCAGAAAGGGAGAACCGAAGTATTGTTGAACTTGCTAGATCAATGTTATCGTGTAGCGGATTGAGTAAAAGGTTATGGCCGCAAGCCTGTGATACTGCTGTCTATTTATTAAATTACACGGGATCGACTCCTATCGCAGGTAAATCACCGAATGAATTATGGAACAGTACTAAATTACATAATCTTGAGCATCTAAAAGTTTTCGGAACAAAATGTTTTGTACACTTACCTAACCAATTTAGAAAGAAGTTCGACAATAAAAGTGTTTTTGGTTATATGGTTGGATATTTAAACAAGTACGATGGATATAAAGTGTACGTGCCATCTTTACATAAAGTGGTAAAATCCCATGATGTGTTGTTTAAAGCAGAACAATTGAGTGATATTCAACGCGTAGAGAAAGAAAACCAACACACGAACACAGAACTACAAATGCTGATTCCGAAGGGGGAAGAGAAACCAATCTCCAGTGCAAGTGACCCTGACGGTGAAGTTCCACGTGAAAACAGCTGCGAAGGTCAGGCAAGTGCGTCAACAGACAATATTTCATCTCAGTGACCACAAAGAGAAAATAAACAACCCAGCTGGATGACAAGTGGTGAGTTTTTTATTGGAGTTGCGTACTCCGCCTTAACAAGCGCCGATGATCCTGTTACATTTGAACAAGCAATTAATTCAGAAAATAAATCTCAATGGATTTCTGCTGTGAAAGAAGAAATAGAAGCATTAAATGAAAATAAAACGTGGGATTTAGTTGAATGTCCTAACAATGTGAAATTAATTGACAATCGGTGGGTTTATCGCACAAAATTAAATGAAGATGGAACAATAGAACGTTTTCGTGCAAGACTTGTTACAAGAGGTCATATTCAAGAAAAGGGGATCGATTTCAAAGAAACTTTTAGTCCTGTAGTGCGTTACGAAACGATAAGAACTCTCATTGCAGTTGCAGCAAAAGAAAATTTGCATGTTTACAGTTTTTATGTAAAGACCGCGTTCTTATATTGGAATGCATTAAAGAAGATTTTAAGATACTTAAAAGGAACATCAAACTATGGTATCTTATACAAGAGAAGCAAGGAAGCAGATTCAACTTTGTGTGGATACAGTGACGCAGATTATGCTGGTGATGTGAAGACGAGAAGATCTACCAGTGGTGTATTAATTATGTTTTCTGGTGCAGCGATTTCATGGAAAAGCAAACTTCAATCAACTGTGGCATTATCGACAACTGAAGCTGAATTTGTGTCAGCGTCGGAAACAGCGAAAGAAATTTTGTGGTTATCAAGATTGTTGAGTGAATTAAGTGCAATCAGAAAAGATGATATACCTGTGATTATGGTAGATAACATTAGTGCTATTAAGCTCGCGAAAAATCACGAGTTTCACAAGAGAAGTAAACATATTGAAATCAAACAGTGTTTTGTGCGTCAGTGTTGTGAAGAAAAGAAATTGCAAGTGCTATACGTTGAATCTAAGAAACAAAATGCTATTATATTAACAAAGCCTCTTGAAAAATCTAGATTTAGCATGCTCCGTCACAGTATGGGGGTTTGTGTGTAAAATTACATATAAGAGAGGAGGAGGTAGCATAAATTTATTCTTTTGGAAGAAGTGTTGAGGCGAAAAGAATAAATTGATCTTGTTGTTGGTGACATCTATTGTCAGATTTAATAAGTATATGAATGGTAGCATTACTGCTGATATATAATCTTGTCTCGCAGTATGATCGTCTTTTGTTTAGTTTACAGTTGTTCGAGGACAATATGGCTGAGATCAGTCAGAAGCGTATTTCGTGTTGCAGTTAATGTTTTTTTTTGTGCACCAAAAATATTATTGTTTTAGTTCTTCTTATCACACATAATATTTAAATATATGGGACTCAAAGTTTTTGTGTCTCACTGCGACAACCCGATCTCTGCTAATTAAAAATTCAACAGAAACTCTGAAGGATGTGTTAATCGATTCATTTATGGCACCAAGGCAAAGCTGTGTGAAATTGAGACGTTTACGAAAACGTTTTCATTGAAGAACTTGTAGTAATTTAGTATATACCTAGCTCCAAGAACTGTTGGAAAATACAATAAACAAACTGTAGCGTAGAAAATTTGGAGAAACTTTTTGCAATTTAGTTGGAGACTTTTCAACTAAAACAAATCTGTCTATTACGTTTTACCTTTAGTTAAAAGCACATATTATCAAGACATATTTTTCCAAGACATAGGTTGCCATCTAGTAACGCACGGAATTCACAATGTTAGTGCCTCAAGAATTATTAATTTAATAGGTCGCATTGAATAATATTTAAAGAAGCTAAGAAAATCAATTATTTAAATTTTTGTAAGGGTAACTGCATATTACCATATAATAGACGTGAAGGAAATTCACAGAATTATGCTATTAGTAAATTGAGTGAAAGAAGGAAGACGTGAATACTTGAAATGTTTTTCACACCTCTAGTTCCAACATTATGCACTTTTTTCCGCATGTCTATCGATATCCTGATTTACCTCCCAAATGTAGTTCCCTATCTTTGGGAACTATCCTGTATTGTTTGGAAATATTCTATAGAGCAGCAAGTTAAACAAACAACGATCTTTTAGTATAATCCAACAGTTTTTCTCATTTCCATGTATTATATATTATATACAGGAATTGTTTCTTCAAATCCAGAATCTTAATCCAGTTTTGTGATTATAATTCTGCATAATTATATTTAAAGATATATCGCCTAAAACCAGAGTTTGAATTTTGCAATATCGAAAGAGCAGAAAAGATTTAGAAAGACATATAAATTACAGTATTTTAGGTAGGTTCACTAGGTTGGGAGCAAATACAGTTAAACATAGCCAAGGAAGATTTTGCGGAGGGAAATTTTCAACGACATCACTTCCAAGATTTCGATGGTTGGCTGTAGTAGGAATTACATTTTCTACTTCCCAGGACAACAATTAGGTACATGACCAGATTTGGATGCTGATGACTTACATTCAACAATCGTGTGATCAGTAACGAAGTGGAAGTAGATGATGAGCAGTGTTTATAAAATCATGTTATAAACGCTAAATAATATCATATTGTTGGTAAACAGACTTCGTGTCTGAGTTCGAGAAAATAACGCAAAACCCTACTCTTCGTGAGGCAAAATAATACTAGAAAAGAATGAAATTCTCCGCACAAATTGTGTATTGGGTCAGATAATCTGAAGTAGTCAAATAAATATCACCTTTCCAAAACATAAAAGAAACAGGTGCATTTCACGCCGGAAATAATAATAAACAGGGTAATACGAATCAAACACGGTAGTGATAAATAAAATAAAGCATTTCTGGAATAATGATATATTAACATTCTAAAGAATAACAAATTCAACGAATTTGATTAATTTAAATATTATTTTGTTCCATAAATAATGTGAGCATACTTTTACAGTGAGTCCGGAGAGAATCGGCCAATTCTACTTACTCCTTGTTGCAACAGAAAATTTGGCTACTTTTTCCCCGCACCCTAACGTGAAAGATGCTATCTTTAATCTTTGAATTTGAAGTTTAGAAATGACAAGAGGTTAAGTGAATCAGAAAATTAATGTGATTTTACAAAAAAAATAACAAACGGAGTACCCTACATTATTTCTAGAATTTAACGCAAAAGTAGAGAATACAAAATTAGGACCCCTGAAAGATTAAATCTGGTAACCCTAGACAGAATAATGTTTCTTTCTAAATGAAATATACGAGTATACACTTTTCGAATGATATTTTTGTTCTTCAAAACAGGGAGAAAATTAGAATTTGGCCTTAATTTCGGGGAAACTTCCCGAAAACTGGGGGTAAACGAAACCTCCCTATCCATGAACAAATTACACGAACGTTTTCCGCAGCATTACAAATAATAAAATTTTAGACAGAGGTTAAGTAGGTCTTTCATTATAGCAGTCCGGACAGTCGAAGCTTTAAAGAAAGATGTAAAGAGAGCAGGGAATACATTCGTCTAACAACTTGTAAGACAAAGTGAAGAACTGTAGTCTACAAAGTATTTCGGAACTTCAGTTTGGAAACAATGCATATTTTCAATGGGAACGACCCTCTAATTCGACACATACTAAATCATAAACTTCGCTCAAATTCATTGATGGCGTTCACGTTTCGTTAAGATCCTTTCGTCGACAACTTACGTCACTATCGGTCGAGCTCTTATGTCATTTTTGAGAATACTGTGCAAGATTTGGACCCCTCGAGCTCCGAAAGTACGCAAATTTTAAAATTGCTCCCAAGTCCAAAATTTCCTTTTTGGGTATGAGAAAATAACCTTCCAAACTTTGCACATTACATTTGCCAGCACCCTGTATGTCAGAATATCTTGTTATATCCTAGAGAACAACCTGTCATCAACGTCTGTGCACACAAAAACTAAGATCATATAAGACGATTATGAAAGAAAACTATGAATCACTCATAACTAAATATGAGCGTGAAGTATGCGGGAAACAATATATTTTTTTACAATATATTCAATGCAGTTTATCGCCTTCCTTTGTTCAAACAAAAATACAAAACGTATTTGCTAAAAACTTGGAAAGTAAACCATCGAAATAAAAGAGAATACAGGAAACTGTGTTCCAAATATCTCAATGCTTCTTTCCGTGAGGTCTATAGAAATAAGAGACATGTTTACGTTATACAATTGGGGGGGAAGGGGTGACGAAAAATGCCACAATAAAAACATCTTTTATTTCCTTCATTTTCGATCGTAAAAGGTATCACAACTTGGTCTCCCTGGAAAAATTATTATTTTTTTATTTGTGTTTTGTATTTCCATTTCCCTTGCTTCAAACAAACAAACAAAAAAATAAAAAGAGTAAATGAGCTTCATACTGTAAACATTCCTAATTGAAAGTGCAATTATTTATTGGTATTTTGTCCATTTTAATTATTAAGAAAAACAGAACAATACTAACAAAATTAAGTGATTCAGTCAACGTGATGATTTTTCCTCAAATTATTACCTAGATGCATAAATTCATAGCATTTGTTTCTAACCTGTGGCATTATTTACTGAAGTTCTTTACTAGTTTTAGAACATTTGCTTTTGGCCGATGAAGTAAGTTTCAGGAAGTACCTGGCGTCTCTCTTTTTGTGTATATGTTCTACCAGTCACCGGATTAATGAATTCAGCAAGGAGGCGGAGGAAACAATATTTATTTCCTCTCGCGAATTGACTAAGCAAAAGTTTGATGTATGATGTGTTGTCTAAGTTCAGCACTTTGTATTTCAGAAAGTTTCTCTCTTATTGTATAATGATTCTATTTGTACCCTTATATTTGTGTATACTACGGGACAAATCGAATGTCAATGCAACGGTATATATATATATATATATATATATCTTACAACATTATTGTAGAACAATTTCCCAAGTTAACATCTTATAGAGTATGGAATATTGGTTTGAATATGTCAATTATATACAATATTATTTTAACACATTGGTTGGGAATGATGACCGGCCTCTCCGACCTCCCGAAGTCAATGGCTCTTCGGCACTGTTTTATCTGGAATTCCAGAAGACCCACCACTCAGGTACCGGAAACAGTTCATCATTATGCATATCGTAATGATTCTCTTACTTGTAGTTACTTTGTAATGTAGCGATGGGATCGTATACGACGTGATAGCACTGTCTTTACGATATACGATATAATATTAATGGTAGAGACCTTATGACCGAAGATCATTTAATAGAATGGTTATTTAGTGAATAAATAGAGCAAATGCTTATATACGTTTTTACCGACACCAATTTATTATAAAGTTCCAATATACTATATATTTTACAATGTGTTATACAGATAACAATCTGAGCGTCCCGAACATGGGCTCTGTAATTACTACTCTAGTGGATCACCTCTTGCAATGATATTTAACTTAGGTTTAGGAAAGGAGATTGTTCCTAGAAAGGATACTAACTCCAGTCCGAGCTAGCAGGTAAAGGTATACCAACCTAAGTTGGGGGGTGAGGTGAGAGTCCTGACTCCAGTCCAAGCCAGGTAGAGGTGACCACTTTTCGGAGCGAAGAAGTGATAACTTCAAAGGTGATTGACTGGCCTTTTTATACCCTTATTTGTGGGCGTATCTTCAGTACTTCCAACACTTGCCGCTTGGAGGTTGTTGTCGTCTGCTTCCTATGGATGCTTAGTCAGCTTTATGTAACTTTTATTGCTTATTTACTTTTGTGCTTAACACACTGACCTATTTATCCATATCGCATTACACTCCCCCCTTCATTGCAGGGATTATCTCACTTTTTTTGGGAGTTAATTCACTGGGTACTTGTGTAGACACATTTATATCACACTATAAGACGACACTGATTTTTTAAAAAAATATGAAATGAATAAAAAAATGATATTTCACATACGAGGAATTTGCATTTTGGCTCTAACTTACCCAAAGCAGGGTCAGTCACCATGACATCATTCCCCTCAATGGGGTTAGGCCTTTTCCTCTTTTGTTGCACTGACATAACTTTTTAGAACACGTACACTAATTCACTAATGGTGGGTGCGATGCACTTTTTGCTGGAAGTTGATTCACCATTGTTGCACTGATGGGATGTAGAGTTGTGGTTGGGGCTGTTATGGGAGATCTTGATTTCTTCCATTTCTATGTTCCGCTGCTGGTTTTCTTCTTGATTGGAGGTGAAATGTTGTATTTGGTTAATTCTTCTCAATACGTAGACCAGGAGTATGAAATTTATGATGAAAAACATGATTATGAGGACACACACTGTTATTATGGCTATCATCTGTAATATACACAAAGATTAATTATAACGGGTTTGATTTTCTTTTTAATTGTTTAAAAAGATAATATACTGTAATAGATAACCCTGTTATTATCACTATTATCACTATTATAATTATAGACCAGTTCACTACGGGATGCAGAT
>JAGDQP010048348.1:0-14775 GCA_022664845.1 Lepisma saccharinum
CCCATCCCATTTAAACTTTACTCATTTCATATACTTTTCATTTTCTTGTTGGAACTTTCACCATCTAGCCTGACTGCTTATAGTTATACCATCTTTCCTCGCTACGTAAACAACACCTTGTAAAGCATCTCAAGTAATTATAAATTCAGATAAATTGCGAAAGCGACAGTTGCTTTTCGCAAAATTTCATATATCTCCTTCAAACAACGTCACAAACCTCATATAGAAGGCATGGGCTCAAAAAGCCCGAAACTTCCAAATGAAAACCGTCATGATATCCCTCCCTCCCTACACTATGTATTTTAAATTTGCCATATCTTTAATACAGTATTTATAAGTACGTGTCACAGTGATTGCTCCAGACTCCTCCTCTGTGGGGGGTATCATCCCCCTAAATTCTTAAGTGCAATCCCGAACTTTACTATTTTATATTAAAAATCGTTAGAAACCATGCAAAACTCCACATATACCCTCCCAATTTTCAATCAAGTATTATCAAATAAGTATAGGGCCTTGTACGACTGTCATACTGGCTAAGTTCTGTTGTCGCTCGCATTAGCAACTCATAAATTATCTCCGTGACAACATACCTTTAAGAACAAACATGTCTTGCCTTAAGCAGGTCTCCGAAGTCGTAAGATAATAGAATTGTGTTATGACGAATATAAGAATGCATTTCTTTTTTTTTTTTTTTTTAAGAAAGAGAAAAATAAGAAAAAGATATAATATGTTTAGAATGACAAAATATTTCCTTTGCAGCGACTTGTTTTCTAATTAACTCTAGCCGTATCTACGCGTGCAAATTTATGAAATAAATAGCACAAAAGAGAAACATAATACAGAGACTTACAGTATATAGCTATATGAGTAAAGTACACGATAAACTCAAGACAGAAATTCACTGCGAAGAAACTAAACTTAAGGCATTACTTTGGAGATACAAAGAGAGAGAGAGAGAGAGAAGGATATTTTTCAAAGAAATTAAGCAGACGTGGTGCTGTTTTTGTTCCATACTTCACCGCGCAAGTTGAAATGATTTAGCCACACGGTGGTAATAATTCTTAGTTAAGAGGATACGAGATAAAAGGGATCTTTTGTTAAAATGAGACAAGGAGGAAAACGCCTCGCTTCAGTTTTTTGTTTACTTTTTCTTGGCTTTCATGTATCTCTGCTCTGCTTTGCTTCGCATTCTAATGCTTGCTTCTTTTCTTTTCTTTTGTTTTCATATATCTGAATACATTTCTGAAGCAGTAATGAAACCAGAACATATATATATATATATAGTGGAACATGGCGAAAATATAACACTATAAATTTCTAACATATTTAACATTTTTAAGTTAAAAGTAATCCTTATAGTAAACCACGAATAGCTGAGAGCAGAACAGTTTTAAACATGAAACGCATAAAAATTACATTTAGAAAGACTGGTGTCTATGGATCATCAACGTATTTTTTTTTCGCTGTGGTATATATTATTAGTGTTTTTGTGATATGTGGACATTTATTTATCCTATCGAGTGTGCTTGAACGTTTGAAGCTTTTTTGCCTACGTCATTTATATGCCTACTTCCGGTGCAGAGCGCGTATAGAAGAAGAAGAAGCCCGTGAAGTTAGTTAGATCATGCTGTAATTGCCTTCGGAATAAGAAGCGGAGGCCCTGTACTACCCCAAGAAATATAGTATTTTAAAGAAATTATACAATGAGGATTGGTAATGCTTATTTGAATAGACGCTATTAGGTTTGAGGGACACATGTATGTATATATCTTCAAGCTGGAGTTTGCAGTTAAATACGGAACTTTGCTTTTATTTATAGCAGCGATGCCTGTTTTCCGTATGCTGCTTGTTACGTGCATGGGTCGAAGTGGAATTATTGCAGGTCGAAGTGGAAATAAAGCACTGAATGTTAATCAGCTCCATATTCCGTATGCAATATGTTCCTGAGAATACATAATTCACCAAAGTAATTGATTGATCCACTTATTTCAAGTGAATACGGTAAATCAAAAAAGTGTCCTAGCGATGTACAAGACCGATTCCGGTCGACCGTATGAAAAAAATGAAAATATTTCTACTTTAAGCATAAAATTCGTTCATGCTATTGCAAGTGTGTAACTTTGGCTTCAGAATCGTCGTATTTCTAGCATATTTATGTTGCAAACTTATGTGCAATTGCTAATTTCGAGAACTCTGTACAACGTCATTTTCGTTAGTGTTCCCGGACACAGAATATAAACTTCCTGTCTTCGTCGTCTTAAACCGAGGTGTACAGCGACATCAAACGGACTACTCCGTACTATTTTTGTGAACGATGAATAGTACTGAGTAAATCCTGACGAATAGCGCGCAATATAGATAGGTTAATTAATACTGGACATCAAATTAAATCAATTGAAAGAAAAATAATTATTTTATACCACATGTTGACATGAACATGATTACATGAAGGATAATATGTATGTATGTGTAATACAAATATTTGTTCGCTGTGTGCAATCTATCGTAAGGTCTCTTATATGCATATTAACGTGTAAAAAAAGTTTCTGAGCTTAGTCCGATAAATATTGTGTTGTCTAAGAATATATTTTATTTCCTGTGGCAAGGCAGTGGAAATACTACTTCGTAATTATTGAAAGACAATAATAAAGTAGATTTTGACATTCATCTTGTTCATTAATCGCAAAATCCGTATTTAATGAAACTTGTCTCTTTCTAAGTTAATCACAACGATAACAAGCGATTTGATATAGTATTTGAATATACAGTTGAACGTAATAAAATTTAAGAAAATCGTGTATTAAATGCGTGTTTTACTGGTTTATTCATCCTGTGTTATCCCATCCTTTATTCTTATTCCATATATCCTTATATTAGGTTATAGGTGAATTGTATTGTATTTGTGTTAGTGTAATAATTCTATATTATCATTGATGGTATACAGAAAGATAATCTGATGGCTCTGTCATTTGGCATGACATCATACATTTAATGCTAAAGTTCAAATTTCGTTAAAAGAAAGCTGTTATTGAGTTTTACCATATAGAGTGCGAGATATGAGATAAAAATCATTTACCAAGACACAGTAGATGTTCTAAATCTAGATTCTTATTTTGAATAAAATCCGAATGCATACCTAAAACGTTAAGAGATAAATTGAAGGGTGTGAGGCAAGAACATGGTAACCCACAATGTTAAACTTTTAAGAAATTCGATTTTTACTGCTGTACAAGTCATTTTCATTGGCTGAAAGCTGATTTTTCACTTAAAGCTATACATAAAGGCTTAAAATAATTGTACCAAATCAAAATAACGAATTTCTATTTTTTCATGCTGCTGTGTGGGTTACCATGTTTTATTATCTATACCATAATATTCGCTACCTAAGTCACTCAAGAGTAAATCTTTTCACTGAACTCGCTGTAAGAAATGTTTAATTCACAAATTCTTTTCCATTTTAGTGGCAAGCTGGTATACTGCTCCTCGTTTCCCGCCATCTTAATTGTTGGTTACCTTCTTATGAATCCCAAAATGTTACAATAGGCTTACCATAAGTAAATATTGCTGCCATCTCTGGAGCACAATTTGAAGTCGGACAACATTAAACGACGCGGTATGATTCCTTTCCATCGGGTGCTGAATAACAAAAAATAAACATTTGTGGGTTACCATGTTTTTGCCTCACACCCTTCAATTATCTGTGCATAAAGACTTACCTTATTAATTCAGTATTATAGGTAGGTATCTACGGTTCAGTGGTTGAAATTGTTAGTCTGTGTTCGTGGTTTACTCAAGTTATAAGTATCATTTGTGTTGTATAATAATTCTCAATAGCAGAATATCATCGTATTTCGATAACAACAGAGAAAGTTTTTATTGACAATTAATTATATAGAAGATCGAAAATACCAATACATGCAATTTTTATGCACTGCTATCGAGATATTTTATTTTTTCTGTATTCCACTAATTGTGTCAAACAGAAGTCAATTGTCATTGTCCAATTATACATACAATATTGGTTACTCAACGTGCAAACTTTTAGAGGTCGTTACACGTTGAAATTATAGATCCAACGTTTTAATTATACAAACGTCTGATACATAAAAAATACATGTCCATTCATTGTGCGTCTTGATACTAATACTGAATACGTTGTCTGACCTAGTAGGTTAGAATTTGTTTCTGCAGTATAACAAATATAACTATAGAGCGTCTCATTTAACATTTCAATCGTCTTGTAAGTATCGATACACTGATAACATATATAAATAAGAGTGTATGTAATGCCATCAGCGCGAAAACACTTCAAGCAGATTTGAGTATATTTCTTATGCATTTTTTTTCTTTATGTGTAAACTTAAGTAAATTGTGTTGAACTGATTACCGATTACAGAAGCATTGGTAAGCGATTTGTATGATAACTGTTAGAAGTTTTGACAGCAACGGTAAAACTTGTGATCTTAGGAAATAAAAGACATTCAACTGTGCATGAGAATATTTTATATCGAGCATCTAGATATTAAGATACATTTATTGGACAACACATGAAAAATCTAATATTCTGATACTTCAACTGGACAATTAAGGAGAATACCGATCTCATTCAAGGTTTGTATGCTTGTAAGTGCTAATCGCCAACTAATACGCTTCTGGTGTAAAGTATCTTTCATCGCAAAGATCCAACACATTCGATATATCCCTGGAAGAAACACCAAAGAATTTCTTCGATCAGGAGCAACTGAACTTGCCGTCGAGGTATTTCACAGCGACTTCTCGAATTCTGGAAGTAGCCGTTACAGGTTGTTAGTCACTTGCTTTAAGCTTATCAAACCTGGTATTGTGTTGAACATAATAAAGAAGTATAAGACAAATAGGAACAACATTAGTGGCTTGGTTGTTATAACCTACTTAATCCAAGCTTGTTGGAGCAAGCAGTTATGCGAGGAGGCTTCCCAGTAAGCCAAATGCCAATGCCGACGGCGGCCCGACCAACTAGTAGTCGGGGAATTTTCAACGCGATCCATAAGTGGCGATTGGTCATCGGGCCGTTTTCCGGGCCGCTGTCGGGCATATTCCGGGTCGCCGTCAGGGACGGCATAGAGGCGTATCCTCGCCCAAAACCCGCTCCCCGACGTCGGCTTCTCGTCGGGATGTTTCGAAACCGGACGTCGGCCCGCCCAAATGCTAACGTTCCTTGGCTTGCTGGGTTGTAAAATTAATTTGAATTTTGTTTTCCTACACTTCTTTCGTGGTATAATTGCCCTGAAAGCCCATCGCGTGCCAGGACTATTTGGCCATAAGGTATTTTTTTTTCAATTCCCACCCTTTTATTACAGGGGTCGCTTGCGATCTGATGGACTAGGTATAAATAACACTTGAAAAGCCACCTACGGCGTGTGACTCCGTGGTTTGGTTAACACAGCAAAGGATTGCTTTACCGTGGATCCTCGGATCGATTCGCAGCCAGGGCAACGTAGACTATTTCAACGTCGATTCTTGTAGACTAGACTGACTGATTCAACCTTGTTTAAAATTATATGGCTTGACCTGCTAAGCTTACAAAAAGTTGTCCCACTTGTCAAAGTAAGCTTGATTCATTTTCTTATCAGACCAAACTTATTATGTGGGACTGAACATTATATATTAAGTTCAAAAATCGCTTTCTCCATTACTTGTAACTGAAAATTAATGTAAATATAGAACCTTCAATTCCTAGTTTTTGCTTTTAATATTTGTTAAAGTATTTGATATATCGTACAACGTGTGTGTATATGGTTTTTGTTTTCTTTCTGCGATATATCACATATAATAATATTTACGAAAACTCTGACCACATTGGCTACAGCACAACATTTGTGTAACACATCAAAGTAAATGATGAAAAGAAAGAGTGCACCAACACAATAGAATAATTATTATGTAACTAAAAGCTTTCAACAGCAAAATATTATGTAAAGATTTATATGTAAATTATGTTATTAAATCCCAGATATTAAACCATCTGTATCATTTATCACAATTAGTCATTTTTTGTCAAGGTCTCTAATCGAAAAATCACCCAAGAGTAGAGTATGGGGGTGAAAAAACAAATCACGATGTTACATTAACTTCAATATCTGAATAAACTGAAATGCGATAGAGAAACAACATCTAATGGACTTGTTGACAGCTATAAAAAAAACTGTACCAGAGAGTTTAAATTCCATTAATGGCGTTAGTGTAGATAGTTGGTCCGTTTTAATCAGTAAATTCTGAGCGACGGCTAACGTCACAACTTGACGTTAGTGAGTTTCTTTCGCCATCATCTTCTTTATTATTTTTTTTTTTCTATTTTACCCCTTCTGAGGAAAGGGCTGTCAGTGGAAAGCAACAGACGTTTTTCACGTCGTTCGTTCCGGAAGAAAATGTGGTTATAAAAACTAGTAAGAAACCTGCAGGCTTTGCTAATTCCAACAACGTAGAAATTCGCCAGAAATGGAAGTTGAGAAGAGAAACAATACATACCAAAAAGGTTAAACTAAAGAATTGAAAAACGAAGAGAACAATATGGTCCGATAGAAAGTTGGTCTTAAATATAATATGTAACCTACACTGCAAAAAATAGCTGTGTTAGTTCAACACAATGCGGTGCCCAGCGTGACTACCACTTTTGTGTGTTAAGTCAACACAACACACGGTGTTGATTTCGGTACTGTAAAAAAATACGGCTTTAGTGAGATTTGAACATGGGTTTCGCAGTTATAAGTCGAGCGTCTTACCGACTTAGCTAAATCGTCAGACAGAAAATACACTACATGCAAACTATATTTACTGGACAACATTAGAATTAAACGACTATACTATAGATTTAAACAGTGTATGGGTTCAAATATATGTTGCTGAACCACCAAAATAAACTAAGTTACTTGCACGACTTATCCCATGGTTTAATCACTTCCTATTTGTCAATTGAGACCAGAATTCCCATTCATTGAGAATATTCTATTTCTATGAAAGCAAGCAAGATGGTGACAACCAAACACTTCAGCAGCATTACTGCTTTCTTATCGTAACAACATGTCAAATGCTGTGCTTGCTTTCATAGAAATGGAACATATTCTCAATAAATTGTGATTGTGATCCCTAATTGACCAATGGAAAAGTGATTAAAAAATGGGATAAGTCGTGAGGGTAACTTTCCTTGTGTCTGAGGTTCAGCAAGATTTTTTTGTCATCTATATTTTTTCAATCTAATACTTTTTCTATCTGACGATTTAGCGAAGTCGGTAAGACGCTTGGCTTTAACTGAGCAACCCATGTTCGAATCTACCTGCAGCCGTAACATTTTTTTTCTTCCAGTACCGAAATCAACACCATGTGTTGTGTTGATTTAACACACAAAAGTGGTAGTCACGCTGGGACACCGCATTGTGTTGAATTAACACAGCTATTTGTTACTGTGTACGAAAAACTGTTTGATTAAAACTGTTCTGGTATTAACGCCGAAATATGTCTACAGGTCTTACGTCCTAGATATTTTTATATTCATTTGGAAAGGAATGAACTTCTATTAAGGGTACCACCTCAACATTGGCCTGGCGGGACTGACAAGGGGAGAAGACAATGAAAAAGAACATGCGCCGGGTAATATAAGTATTGTTTTGTTGTGACTGCATTAAATGTATCGTTCTCAGTATACATTTTTTTTCCTAGCATATACCACATGACTACACAATACCTACACATATCTACAAACATATCTGCCAAATTATATTACAAGTTAGCCAAGCTTCCTCAAATACAGTTTACCGACCACAAATGGTACGGTATACACGTTGCACAAAGTATGTTTTCCGGTAACAGAATGTTTCAAAATTGTATTCTTCCGTACTTTTAATTCTTTGTACTACAATATAATGCTAGTGCACACGCATTCTGCTGATAAAAATAAAATAATTGAAAGCACTTGGAATCGAACATGCAATCTCTTGCGTCAAAATCAGTTCACAACTACCTCATCAACCCGTCATCCAACAGTGAAGAACATTTCATGTATGTAACATGTTATGCAAAGTTTGATCCCTGTTATTTCTAAACTGACCAAATAGTGCGCTCTAAGATATTAGTTAGTATCTTTATACCTGAAGGGTAAACTGCTACTATACGAAGTCTGCTCCTAAACCACTTCCAAGACTGGGACCTCCTTTGTGAGTGAAATCACGGAAAACTATCAAAATGCTGGAATTCGAACCCACTCAGCTTTCCCAGTACATACCTGAAATTAGTGGTTTATATGTTCGGTTATATAGTTTAGAAGAACATCAACATTCACAGATGATTCGCCGTGGCTCAGGAGGTAGTAAGTCTGATTAAAATTCAGGCGACCCGGGTTCAAATCTCGGTCAGGATACTGGAGACTTTCTTACAGTGTTCCCATGTCTGACTGATGCTTTGAGATACACTGTCTCGTATCAAGCGTGGGACTGACCACCCTACCTCTCTTCGTAACGTCGGTCAAGACTATGTCGAGCACTATCTTCGCACGGCTTTCACGGCGCGTGCGTAATGCACAGGGGATAGTTTTACCTTTTATTTCTTTTAACAGCAATCACAGCTGACTATGGTGTTGATCAGTTCGCATTTGTGTACGAAGCGGTAACAAGATGAGATGGATTCCAACGCTAGTCAAGTCAGGCAGTCATCTTTATTCCAGTGCAATTTCTTACTTCACTGAATAGCTGGCCTTTATTCAATAGATGTCCTTGTCTCTTCGTATCAAATATCAACACCTAAATGTTGTTACCATCACGATATTCTCTCGGCTCACTCATAAAATTAGAATTAAAAATGTTTGGATAATTTGTTTCTTATATATATAAAACAGGGCTTGCGTTAAGAATAAATTACTGTGCAATACTATTAAGCACCACTTATTAAAACTATTCAACCAATCGCAACTTTGGTGAGTTCTCAAAGCAAACCTTAGAACAACAGTGATACCAGGAGGTAGAAAAACAACACAGAATTGAGTGTTCGGAAAAGAAATATGGGGTATTGTCTGCATTATAAAATATATTCTGAATTGTAAGTTTATCAACTTACACTGTGTTTTATTGTTTAGTGTAGATTGCGACATCTGTTGTTAATATTCTAGACGAAAATTGATTTCTGTTATTTGGAGGTATAATTATGTTGTTATAGTTACACGATGTTGAAGTTGGGCCGAAACGCGCCAAAACGGAATTCTGGCATAATTAAAATCTAACCTCGAGAGCACTGGCATAAATTCACGAAGGTACATACGCAATTATTTTGAAACTAGCGACCAATCTTGAGTATTTAATTTGGTATTGGCCATGCGTGTTTTAGCCATTGTTATGACGTTCTTAAATCACATGCTTAAGCTACAATTTACGGTATGAGTTTGCTCTGTTCTGCCTAAAATATTTTTCCAACTTCAGCACTGGTTGAAAGTGTACTATTTTTTTTAATTAAGCTTACTCCCAGCCTTTAACATATGAAAGCACTAACACGCAGTTGTTTTCTGATTTATTGAAAACAATGTTTCCTAAAATCTAAGCTATATTCCATTTAAACACTATCAGGCAGCATCGACTGACGGGCTACCTGGTCAGTCAGGTTTGCTGTACGCTGTTTTGTTTTCACAAATTAATGAAAGAAAGAGTATAAATCAAATACATCTATTTAAGTTATGTTTCTGGTTGGTGAATACAACTTACAAGTTTGTGGGAGGGGATCTATGTTTGCGCTATTAAAATCGCTTAAATGGTTGACATAATTTTTTACTTTGCGAAACCTGTAAAACATTGCTTAAATAGTTGTATCAGGTATTACTTCGAGTGTGATTTCATAAGCCGACGCTTACGTCATTATTTGTAGAGGCATGACGTCATTTGTGGATATGCGGCTGTAGTTTTGATCGCCTGTAGCTCCGAAAGCACAGATAATTTTGGATTTCTACAAAGAAACTTATCTTATTTTGATGTAGATAAATCACCTACAGAAGTCTGGAGCGTTATTTGCGGAACACGCTGTAATATATCGAAATCATTAAACAGGAGGAGGAATGTAATTTTCTACTTTCCAGAAAGACCTATGTGCAAATAGTGTCTACGAAATCTTTGTTAGAACACTTTATTTATAACACAACGGAAAACATGCTTCACATAATATACCCTATCGTTCATAGATTTTGGAAATAATTCTAAAAATTTCAAATCATCAATGAAGTTTAAGTTATAGCCTACAACATTTTTATCATTTCTTATGGTGTAGTTTTCTAAATTAATTTCCAACTTTAACGCTTTCTCCACAGATGGTGAAATAAGCGATACCATGATCTTGTATTTTGAAATTAAAAGCTACGAAATTTAAAACATTGTTTTAAATGAGTCATAATTAAGTCAGGGATTGATAAGGTAATATGCAATGTTTCTGCTAACAAGCATAAGTTAATTATTGACTTGCTTCCCATATAATGTTTGACATATCAAAAGACTAGGTTCAGCAGATCACATATTCGTATTCCAATATTTATTTGATTTTTTATTTATTTTTAAAGCCTTTAGACAACTTTGGCTTAGGTCGGATGGATGATGATAGGATGATTCGTGCAATAAAGAAAGAGAAGAAACGGGAAAACTCAGAGAAAGTCCCGCACACGATATTTGTCCACCACAAAGCCCACATAGCACGAGCACGGATCGAACCGACGACCTTAAGCACCAAAGATGAGCGCTCTACCATTTCTGAAAACACATTTCTCGCCTGAAATGGGCTATTATTCCCTTAGCATTACTTTTTACTTAATATACTTGTGACTACTTATTTATCCTAACTACAACCAAGTATCCATGCTCTAAGCGGTATTCGAACCCACGATCTTGGAGTCAATGGACTAGCGCACTTAAGGTGCAGTTTCGTTTGTGCGATTTTCGCATACGAAGATCGCAAGCAACTGTTGCACGCGCCACTGCATTGACACGTTGAAGGGAAATCAGTGAAGCCGGTTTGGTTTGCGCGTCGGATGCATGGTGTCGCTAGCAACTGTTGCAACGACTCCTTCGGAGAGCAGTCAAATTGCAGCAATCGCATGCGTTGTAGAGTGTTGTGCAGTTTTTATTTGGGGTTTCTTTGAATTTGGAACTATTTTATGCCAAATATGAACTTCAGCAGAGATGAGAATGAAAATCTACGCCAAGAATGCACAAAAATACTCTACAATTGTTGGTAAAACGCGAAAGAAAGAGAATATAAATGCAAAGATGTGATTGCCCTCTAGTAAGTTTGATGTTCGATAGATGGCAGCAGAGTTTTCTGGCAGCTTCAAGTACCTATATTGTTTTATATTGAATTGAAGTTGACTTTAATTTAAAATGCTGATTATATTATTATTATAGTTGTTTGTAATCGTGCCTAAAATTCTGTTACTGTAAGAAATATTGTTTACAGAAAGATCTTAAACTCGTAATGCACGAAAAGTAAATCATATGATTGTAGAGATATACTAGGGCGTCGCCCACGCGCCAAATGCACAAAGGAAACTACCCCACTACATGCTTCCGTCGCAAGCATTCACTGAATGCAGTCATTGCATACGACCATCGCCTAAACGAAACTGCACCTTTATCCATTCGACTACCTCGATCGACGACCATTGAGTCACCGCAGCCCACTCCAGTATTCATTACTCAGATTCTGTGAATGGTCAATATAAAACTTCAATTTTAAGAGAAAGTGTCACATACGGGTAAAAACATTAGCATCCAAATATATCAATTGGAACAATATCTGTGAGTTGTTCCATGAAGTCATCGGATACATGTTTTGGCTGTGTTTTAATTCCTGATTGAGGATTCTGGGACACCATTTATAAGAAGACTTTGTGCATATTCAAGCGATTGTGCAAATTTTATCGCGCAATCTCTTTATGAAGGTTGACCAAATGACCATGTTTGCTAATATTCTAATGCTTAATCAGCGATCTTTGCAAAAGAAATCAACAAATTTACGGGACGTTTTATTTGGTTGTTACCGAGGCTGAACAATACGAGCATTTGTTGTCATGTACGTATTCTCGTCTCACGCGAATCGTTTAATACATTCAGCACGTCACATCGCATTACAACCGTACGCACCTTAGAACAGTATCAAACTCTCATTGGGCGACCTCTTAAGTTTAACCAGAAATATGAAACTAATATGTTGTTCAACTTTTTTTTAATTATCCACGATCTCGGCAATACACGTTCCTTTAATAGCTACTCACAGACTAGCTAAAGCGACAGTAGGACCTGGTTTGTCTTCTCTGATTGCAGAGACTGTAATGTCAATCACTGTGCTTGTGAATCTCACTGCACAAGTACATCACCAATACGATGGCCCGTATATTTATTAAATAGCCAGACCTCGTGCGTATAATCTAATCTCAGGGGCGTAACTAGGCCCAGTGGGGTTCCGGGGCAGAGATTTCCCAGCGGGCTACCCCCAGGACCCTGAAAATATAGATCAATTACTTTGGTTTTTATTTTTCATTTAGAACTAATTAAAATACAACAATCTGGCATTTATTATTAAATTTTGATAAGATTAATCTGTACATGCTATTTCAACCCTATTTGATTCCGAAAGTATTTTATTTTAACCTTCATAGTCTTTTCTATACCTAAACAAGCAGTATAAAATGTGTTTATTTAGGAACCAAACGAAGAGAGGAAAAGTTAAAAACATATTTTGATAACTGTCAAGTCAACATTATTATTCTTATGGTGGTATGCTATCAACATTGTCATGCTATCAACTTTGTCGTATTGTTACACAATAAACAAATTAATTAATAGCCACACATCCTTAATATAAGCATGCTTTCCTACAGAATTGAGAATTGATTTAAAATGTTGTTTGAAAAGAAAAAAAAGTTTTACAATGGTTTCATGCTACTAATAATTAGAACTTCACGGAAATGACATTATTTGTTCTTTTGACCTCCACGTTCAATTAAACTATCAATTATCCCAATTAGAACGATAATTAGTTTACTTACCAGTTACCAGAAACTAATGGGAAGCCACCCATCATAGGCGTCGTATTTTCTTGAACAGTCCTAAAAAAGATTCACTCTTATATTTTTTCTTCACCTCTTGTTCCCTTTCTTTCTTCATTCTACGCTTTGCCTCCCCACCTTAGTTGACTCATCGTGTCAGATTATTTTCGTGTCCCTTAGACCCCTTTACTATCCTCTCTATACTTAACACAATTGAAACTGGCACGGTTGGAGTCAAACAAGGAATGTGTATAGGGCTACAACTACGTTTCAATAAACTCCTTCATTCAGAAGCATTCCCAACTCCATCCTCATTCAGCCACTCCTTCCAAGAATAGTCACAATAAGCAGATATCAGATTGGCGACAACCGCGATCAATCATGTCGATAACGATTTTGCGTTAATTACTTACAGTAATATTGTTCCAACACCACGCTTTGATATGTAAGGAAAGGCTTTGCCTTCAATTATTGGGCAACATAATTATTCTATTGTGTCGCGGGACAGTCTTGATCAAAAAACACCGACGCCCTGCCCCGGTTTCCTAAGGCTAGTTACGCCTCTGTTCCATCTATAGCTGTTCACGTATAAATATACCATAGTTTTCTGATTCAGTAGTATTAGGAAACATATTATATTCAACGTACCATACCTTTAAGTTAATTCTGCGAATTATACCGGAAAGCTTCAAACTGTATAAGTTCCAACTAGTCTGTAACCCCTAAACAAAACCTTATGTTCTCTAAATTACAAGTATTCTGATCCTTTAAGTTTAATGTTGGAAATCAGAAAGTGCTGTCATTTTTCTGCTACAAAAACGTTGTCCTTATAAGTATCCGGCTGCCATTGCTTGTGTCAGAATAAGCATATACAAATACCAAATATTTGTTTATTCATTACCGAAAAGTTTTTGGTTGTGATTTGGTTGCTTAGGACTGAATAGTTTCTTGCTTATGAACTGTAGAGGGGTCTGCATGATCCATTAATCAACATAAAACAATTATCTTTAATTATTATGTGCAATAATTATTTAACTAATATTGACTTTTAAATCTAGCAGCGATGAATGCACCACCTACACGGTGTTTCCTGTAAGATTAAAAGGGAGAAATGTAAATATATGGTAAACGCTATATACACATTAACATAATTTCATCGCTTCTAAACTAGCAAAGTTATTTAAACATCTGGTGTTTCGCAATACCGTTTCCATAGCATGCTTCATTTCCCCTGTTCCATGTAACCAGTCGATGTTTATTCTTTCTTATTTCTACTATTTTCTTTTTGTGTTCCCTGCTCATATTTCTTCCACAAGTTTGATAAATAGCTGAAGGCGGATGCTGATCTCGTGGTATGTGAATATAGACTGTGCGTCTGTGTGTGTACGCCGGAGAGAGAGAGAGAGACAGAGAGAGAGAAATAAAGAAGGAAAGAAACAAAGAGAGAGTGAGAGGGGGGAGATACCAGAAATTGTTCATAGTTTACCTTTTTCTTCCATTTTTGTAACCAGTTTCTATATAAACACTATTTAACGTTTATTTACATACGGTACGTTAAAAGTCTCTATGCAAATATTTCTCCATAATTTTATTAAAACATTGTGAGTACATAGCCGGAACAGGAAAAGAGAGAGAGATAAGAATCTGCTCAATATTAGTGTTACTAATTGTATAATGCATTTCCTATAATGTAAAAAAAATAATGAACATAATTTACAAACTTTGAACAG